>JABXWE010006396.1:0-35303 GCA_014611495.1 Limonius californicus | reverse complement strand
GGTCTACTAATATGTAAATAGTTTTGTGGATATTATACTCTAATAATTTGAAAAGAAAGTAAAACAAATATGGTATTGAAGTAAGCACAAACGAAAAGCTTGTTGCAATGTATTTATAAAACAAAGTTAATGCGAATATTTCGAAAATCGTCTAGCTAGAAAAATAAGATAACATTTCAATGCTACGTAAAATGTGCCATAATAATGTGCAAATATACAGGGTGTTTCGGAATTGCACGGCACTATTTTATGGATGTGTTCTCCAGCACGAAACAAGCAAAAAACTTCATACAAACTTATGGCTCAAATTAATTTATTACCGAGATATTGAAAGTTCAAGATATTTATTTAAAAATAAAACATTCAGAGTAAATGTTCAAAGTGGTCTCCACTTTGTTGAATGCAGCATTCAGCACGATGAATCCATGCTTCTCTGGCACGCCTTTGAACATCAGGACGACCCTTGATAGTTGCTGCTGCTTCCACGATGCGATTCCTTAGCTCTTCTTATGTGCCAACAGACGTAGAATAAACCATAGACTTCATCTAGCACCACACAAAATAATCTAATGGCGTTATATCAGGAGATCGTGGTGGCCATTTAACAGGTCCCTTCGACCAACCCATTGATTACTATATGTTATGTTTAAATAATCAGTGACAATATGAGAAAAGAGAGCAGGGGCACCGTCGTGCATAGACCACATCCCCTGTCTATTGGCAATCGGAATGTCTTCTAGAAGGTCATACTGATCATTTTGCAAAAAATGCAAGTAAGATATTCCTGAAAGCCTTGTTGATAAAAAGAAGGGGCCGATGAGATTGTCACCAAGAAGACCACACCAAACATTTAATGAAAAGGTATCTTATACTTAAACAACTATAATTTAAAGTGCATATTTAAGTGCTTACTTTCGGTATTCTACGTGAATATTTGCGTGCATATATTCCAAATTTTAGGTGCATATTTAATATTTATCCTAAGCCTGATAATAGCACTCCTTTGGGTTTGTGTTTACTGATGTTAAAGATTTCCAAAATGTTATTATTGTTTTCCCCATTTGCATTAGCGCCTCTCACTTGAATATTTTCCTAGAAAGGGTTGCAGCGTTATTATGTATAACATATAATTGTTTCGAGCCAAATTAAAGACTTGATGCATTACAACGCGGATTAAAATCAAAAAAATTATATTTCAAGCAATTATAATGAATACCTATCAAGGAGGTGAAAATAAACGCAGCTTCTGCAGAAGAATATAGAAGACTTACTACAAACTTACTAAATGAAAAAAAGCACCTTTGGCACTCGTACGAAAATAAACAAACAAGAACCATGAAAGTCATGGCGAGGATACCGCGCCTTTCATACGCTCCAGAAAACATAGTAGAAAATTTATCTCATCAAGGATACAAAATAATAGAAGCCGTTAATATTCTGCAGAAAAAAGAGAAGAAACCCTCTCCGCTATTTATGCTAAGTTTTAAAAACGGTAAAGACATTAAAAAAATACGAGATAAAAGGTGAGATGAAGGTTGAAATAGAATCCTTAAGAAAATCAAAACTTGCCTCCCAATGGAAGAAATGCCAAACTTATGGATACACTAACAGACTCTGCAACAGAGAATCAAGATGCGTAAAATGTGCTGAACAACACAACACAAATGAATACAAAATGAATTAAAACAGCAAACCAAAATGTGCCAACTGTGGCGTAGCCCACCCAGCCAGCTACATAGATGCGAAGTGGCTAGAAGGATGCAAATTATAAGAAAGAAATAATCTGTCGATAATGTCTGATTTTCAGCTGCATAGAAACCCACCTATGCAGGTATAATTATATTTCCATCATATAAAATTGAAGTTTCGGTAAAAGAGCAATCATGTGTTTTCTTTTACGATCCTTTGGTAATACAATAATTTTTTCGACACTTTCGCTATTTGCGTTGTTTTTGAAAAGGTGCCTCGAAAAGTTTAAGTTTAACGTTTATGGTTTAACGTTTGCTGCAATACAAGCAACGATCTTTTTGCACCAAACTCTTCCCTTAAGCTGCGTTCCACCTTTTTTTCTTTTAAGATATTACACTACAGAAAGGCTTCATATTGAACTTTAAAAAGCAGATTCCCTTTAGTTTAGTTATTCCAATTTTAAAAGAAACCCAAGATTTAACTTTTGTGTTCTGTTCTGGGTACATTTGGTCCAAGTAAAACTTTAAGTACATACTATGTAATAATTAGAGCGCGGAAAATATGCAAAGAAAATCTGTAAAATATGCGGATATATATGCACTGTCTCTAGCGAAAATTTGCAGAGATTTAAAAAAATATAACCAAATATATGCAAGATATGCAACTACTTTTGCCTTCTGGAAAGAAAAAAGATAGAAAATCTTGAAATTAGGAATATTTATTAGATTAATTAAATACAATTAGATACATTAAAAAAATAATCTACCACTATTATGGTTATTACTAGTAAGCTAATTACAATTAATTATTAATAAAAACGTTCATATTAATCAGACATATTATTAAAACAATTGATAATCAAATGTTTTTCAAAATTCTCCAACAAAAATGATTGCCTCCTATCACTAAACATATATTTATATATAGAAAAACTTCTTTCTACATCGACAGATGTAATTGGAGCATTTTTCAGTTTTGTAACTATATGTCCACTTAACACTAATTCTGCGACTTCTCCTCGTAAAACTTTTGCAACATCATTTAAAATACCGTATCCAGAATTCTTTTTGAGTACATTACTTAATTTTTCGTAAACTGTATTTCCAACTTTTGCCTTAACTCTTGAACATAAATGTTCAAAATTATTAATTATTTCTGTAGATTCAGCTAATGACATTGAACGTTTGTCTAAATCTGAAATAGTTTTAGGCACAAAACTATAATTGCTTTTTAAATAAACAAGTTGGCAAGGCAACTCCCGAGATTCCAACAATTTTTTTGGCTGTGTAATAGCTTGGCTACTATCAGTCAAGTTTAAAACCACTTCTTTAATTTTTTCATAATTTTCTGCATATAAAAGTGCCGCTTCAAGCCACCCCACCTGGTAATTACAGGTTGTGGAGGCAATGGAGTTATTGGGAAGTCTCTCTTTCTAAAGTTGAATTCTTAAAGGGGCCCTGAGGAAAATCTTTTTATGTTACTAATTAAATCATTGATTAAAGGAAACTGATCCCTGATCTTTTCAGCGACCTTATTAATTCCATGTGCTAAGCAAGTAGTGTGAATTAAATTACTATAAAATATTTTCAAATTTTGCCCCGCCTTGACCATATATGGTGCTGCATCTGACAACATTAACAAATTTTTTTCTGAACACACTAAGGCAAAAAGAAATTGGATAATCCGTCGTTCACAAATCTAGTTATGGACAAATTATTTGTTTGGTGAAGTTGTTTTGAAGCTATTAAATATGATTTGTACAGGACGTCTTCATGCAGCACACCAATTAGCAAATGCGCAATATAAAATATGCAACAAAAGCCCAAGTATGCAAAATATGCAATATAAAATTAGTGTCAATGGGTTCGTAATTGTGCAAATTAAGATGTAAGTTACCATTATCAGCACTTAAAATATCTATATCTCAAATTATTTACGCCTTATGACTTTTGTAACGTCGGGTACGTTGGGGGTACATTTGGTCCGGCCAATAAAATTAACCGAATTTGGGCATTTAGGGCACAATTTTTAAATATAAAAAATGAAACCGAAGAAACCACATTCAACAGTTGCCACTTGTGTAATTATAAAAAAACACAGAAAATGTAGAGTTTTAAACGTCTCAAAATTCTCAGTTCAAAACTTTCAAATCGTTTTACTTTGGCAGCGACCTATGGGGGAAAAAGTGGGAGATCGACACAAATCCTGAATCCGAGAGCCGCGTGCGCTCTTTTACGGAACTAACGCTAAGATGTTCTGACAATAATAATTTTGTATGCCAACGCTTTTTCCTTCTATATAATAAATATATTTCACAAAAATTTTTAAATTATTTAAATTATAGGTAAATCATTAAAAATATTTTAGTCACAAGCATAATAATCAAACTAATAAATATCTTTCCCTTATTCCTAGTAATATAACATGTTAAACCTAGAGCGGACCAAATGTACCCACAACATACGTTAAATATCCTACTTGAAGCAAAACAGTATTCCTTTAAAAAGCAGAAAATGTCTGCACAGTTAACATGCTACGAAAATCCCGCAAAGAAGTGCTGATATAACATTCAAACGCTCAATCAACAAAGTGTATTGATAAAAATATATTGATATGCGAACCTTGTTTAAAATACGTAACATTTAAGATAACACATGTTCGTTCTGTTTTAGTACATGCAAGCGTTGCAGAATTTGCACCAAGTTGCGCATATCAGCAGTGGCCGGCAGTGGTATGTGTAAACAAGATAACAGTTAAAGCAGCTGTAAGGCTAAGAGTAGCGTAAAACTTCGGCAACGCCGGCGGATCTCACGTTTAGTTACATATGTCCCAAAATACAAACATGGATCTCGACTTTACCTATGCTGTTACGGATCTCGCGTCGTTATTTATTTATCACGTACATTAAAATCGCAAAATTGTTTCCCCTCTAAAGGTGTAAGGTTTTAGTTGTTAATTATAAAGCCATTAATAAGAAATATACTCTAATAACCCATTCCCTTATGGCGGATCTCGGGTTGTCCTAAATTATTCGGATCTCAGCTTGTTACAAAAACAGATATATATATATATACACACATATATATACTGTTCTACAAATAAACTTCAAATCGTAAAACGTTGAGTATTATGTAATAACTTGCAACGGTGTAAGTTTTTGTATTCATACTGCACGTTGAAATTATTTAACAGGTTTATGCATTGCCTTCACATGAACATGTTTCTAGTTTATTACATCAATTTGTTTACAGCATGTACTATATATTTCTACAGTACAAAGTGTCTTACCCGAACAAAACTATTTTCTCAGAACTTAATAGATTATCTTAAAATAATCAGCGAGCTTTATAATTTGACAAAAACGCTCTTGGTATTGAAAAGGTTTAATTAAAACACCCCTTGGAATTATTATTATAGCGAAACTACTAAGATCGGATAATATTTAATAAGTATGAATTATAGTACCGAAAGCTATTTGAAATTATTTTCGTTGTAAAGAAGGCACGTCTTGGTGCGAAATTGCCTCCGTAACGAAATGTAATGAAACTTTAGTAGTTCGAGTTGTTAGAAATAATGTGAAATTTGAAGTATGAATGAATGAAAAAAAAAAGTATTTGACGGAACCAGGAGGACTGGAAAACAAACAAGGGCTGGCCAATCAAACATTAAAATTAGTTTAAATTTAAATAATATGTTACCAATATAATGTTGCCTTGAGTTAGGCGTATAATTTTAATTTGGGTGTAGACTGTATATATTTTGATGATCCAAATAAATAAATCTACGTTTACCATGTGTGCGTAACTAATTAAGAATTTCGGGTGGCAACTTGACCTTGAGGATGAAAAAATACAGGATAGGGGGTTTAAGTAAGAGGGCTGATTGCATAAACGCATGTGCGGGAACGCGAGATGGATTTGGCATCTTGTTGGTGTTTATGCATGTAATTTAGCTATTAATTACAGTGAATCTAGTGCACTAGTGATTGAGTAATTGATATTCAAGATGTTATTCTGGTATGCAGCTACAGTGAGATAAAGTGTGAATGATGAGCAGTATTGCTCGTGTTATATGAGGGTACTGGTGATTGCGAGTTCCTGGAATTTGGTCAGGTGATACTGAAAACTTGTACGAGTGTGGCTAGCCATGGGGTTTTAAACGAATTGTAAATCGGGGCCCCAGGAGCTCCAAAATTTTTGTGTTACATGTATGTACCAGGCAGTTTTCATGGGTGTCACAATGACATTGGCGGATGGCTCTCCTCCCCTTGCCCAGGGGGCCCGGAGGTGCTGGACCGGGGCCACAAAATCCTGTGACATATACATTCTACGCAACTCAACGTGTGTCGCAGAGACATAGGTGGATAGATGCCTGCCTGTTGATCCTTCTGCCGGTGCAGCGGTGCAACTGATTTTCAGGAGTTAAAAACAGAAGAAATTGTCTAATGAACAATGATGTGGAAGTTAACAATTATCAGAGCAGAGCAATCAAAGGGTTAATCATTGGTTCAAGTACTATTAACAAACTGCCTGTTCAATTGAGTGCATGTGGTGGGGCCCCCGGTGAGTTATATTACAGTACTTAATAACAGCAACAGATGCTCCTTTTCTGTCTTTCATGTTTTCATATGTGGTGTCGCGTATTTGCGACCCTCGTCTGTTATTGGCCCATGCACGGTATAATTCCAACACCCCACTCTTGATAAATATGTGAAATATGTGAAGTTTGGTTTCTGCCTAACAATCTTGTTCGTGAGTATCATAAAAACTAAAAAAAAAACATTGGCTTAATGTATACTCAGTGACATGGAAATCGCAACACCAAGAAGGGGTAGGAATGTTTTGACCAAACTTGGCAGAACGTTTAACTACTAAAAGGTATCAATTGATTAAAATTTTAAAGGAAAAGAACAAAATATAAACATAATTTTTATTAATAATGGGTTGGTTCCCCCCTATGGGTTACACACTCCCCCACTCTTCGTGGCATTAATTCTAGCAGAGGGTCGATTTCCTCTTGAGTTATTGTGTCCCGAGCAATATGTAATTCGTGCTGTAGAGCTTGCAGCGTCTGCGGAGGATGCAGCAAGTTCCTCAGTCTTCCCCTATAATGTCCCAAACATGCTTGATGGGCTAAAGACCGGGAGGCCATGGCAAGAGATTGACATTATCTTCTGGAAATCGGACCATAGAACGTCTTGCAATATGGGGACGGACATTATCTTGCTGGAAAAGTGGGTCTTCCAACTGCTTAAGAAATGGAAGAATATGGGGCTCTACCACCTCATCCACATATCCGTGGGCGTTCATATTGTCTCGGATGAATAACAAACGGGACCTACTCCCATAAGTTATAGCACCCCATACTATACTCCCCACAGTTTGGTGCACAGGCCTCGCAACAGAAAATTCAACATTGCGACGTTCCCAGTGTTAGTCTGACCAACATACGGCCATCATGCATCCCCAAACAGAGTCGGCATTCATCACTGAACACCACCCTATGCCACTCTAGGTTCCAGTGCAGTCGCAACCTACACCACTCCAAACGTTGCTGTCGGTGTTGAGCCGTTAGTGGTAACACAAGATGTGGCCCATAGGATTGCAAGCCGAAAGCTCTGACTCTGCGGGAAACCGTTCGAAGGGTTACAGGATGACCTTCGTTAGCTAACCACTGATCGGCAATTGATCTGGTACTGGAGAATCGGTCTCTTGTTGCCATAAGTCGAAGATGGCGGTCCTGCACATCATTTGTTCTTCTTCGCCCCCCAGTTCTGCTTCTGCGACGTTCCTGACCCTCCCTATTCCATGCCTGAGCAGCGCATGATGGTGGATTGGTTATGGTTAAGGCGATTTGCAATTTCTCTGAACGAAAAACCACCTTCGCGCAAACCAACAATACGACCTCTGTCGAATTCGCTTAATTGGCGGTAATTTCCACGTTGGCGCACTCTAGGCGTGATCACACCCTCAAAACAAACGATTAAAAGCGAAAACAATAAAGAACTGAACAAAATCTCGCAAAACATACACCTGATAAAATTGTTAGAAAAAACTGAAAGAACTGACAGATAAGCCATTATCACATGATCCATTTGAATGAAATTTTAATCAATTGCTACTTTTTAGTAGTAAAACGTTTCTGCCAAGTTTGGTCAAACAATTCCTAGCTCTTCTTGGTGTTGCGATTTCCATGTCACTGAGTATACTTTATGTAATTTCAGTAAGTTTAAGAAGTTTTTAACTAACCGTGTTCTTCTATTAATAAATATATCCATTGTTAAATAAATTATTGTGACTAAGTACCTATTTGACATAGATAGTAAATTGGTGGAAGATCTAAGTGCCTTGAAACTTTAATTTCCCTCAATTTTTTAGGAGTGATCTAAAGTCACAAACCGCTGTAAATGTATGATACAAATTGCGATTTATTGGCTGACTTTCCTTAGAAATGAAACCATGTAAGATACAAACATTTATAAGTTTGTCGGATGGATGAACATACACTCAATATATTTAAAATACGTTACTAAAGCAAGAATCGTTTCCATTTCCATAATTTCGTATGTTTCCTCATCGTTTCCATAATACGCATATGAATGTCAGGAATTCATTTCCTCGTACATTTGCATCGAAGCGCTCCAGCAAATTTAAATATAAAATAAACCCCTTTAGCGAAACATTACTGTTTTTGCTGAGAACGTTTTGAATACATGGCCAATGTAGACCAAGATAGTGCGATAGAAAGCGGTATCTCATTTTCAGCTTCCATCTGTTTAGCGTCGGTGCGGGAGATTGGATTACGCAGATGACCTGGTAAGCTCTGAAACGGTTTAATTTTGTTACTACCCTCCATTCTACCAATTGAGACTGCATCTGATATTACATTTCGATGGAAATGCATAATGCATGTTGGACAAATTGAAAGCTATCGTGGTGCCGGTAGTTTTGAATGAAATGGAAATCAATTTAAGCGGTTTGCACTACATGCTCATAACTGGTTTAGCACCGCATTTGGTATTAAATTTATCTTGATGTGGTCACAGTACTAACACCGATCTTATATAAAGATTTACTTCCTGTTTAGTTAGAATGCTATCAACATGTTTTCATTTCCAGTATGTGCAGTAGTGTGGAAAAATTTAGTAAATAGTTACATCATAAAATAGTTACATACGTATCTATAAAATTAACAGATTGCACACAAAGTAGCCTATGTAACATTTATTTATTATAAAATATAAAATTCTGTTTTAATTTTATGGGTTATCGATATAAAAAAAACGTCAAATTTGGCCCAGAATTTATTATATAATACAATAACCGCATTATTCTATATTAATATTGAAATAAAATGAAAACTATTCTGAAGGTATCTCTACAAGGTCTGTACAAAACGCTACCACATATTCCTGGGACAAAAATAGTACTATTTAACCCAACTTACATAATAAAAAAGTGTATGGTTACGGAGTTACAGCTTTCTAAAGTGAGACTTGTCCAATCACTTTTCTGCATATAACTAGGGCAGTGTTTCTCAGACTTCAGATACCCGTATACCCCTTTTAAAATTTTTATTATAACTAAGTACCCTCCCTTATCAAATTTTTATAATAACGCATGGGACATCAGTTTTGAAAAAAAAACAACACGCTTAATCAGCAAAATAACGAAATTTTATTCAAACTTAAATATTAATGGTTAATTTTACATCTTTTGACAACATGAAAACTAATCTACAAAACTGATAGTAGACCATGGTGCTCAGTGGCACGCAATTTGGATAAAACTTGTCTCATATTTCTTTTGGACGATGTTCGGGTACACTTCCCGAATTTTTCTAAAAATTCGGGCCGCAATTGTTGTTCATTTGGGGTCTCCCAACCGTTTACACAAACCTTTCGACACAATACTGACCAAAATTCTTCTATTGGCCGAGCTTGAGGGACATTTGGGGGGTTATCTTCTCTCGGTACATAATTGACGCTATTCTGCTCCAACTATTCCCGAGTTCTCCTGGCACAATGGCACGAAGCGAGATCAGGCCAAAATATTATATCGTCGTTTTGATGATGGATATTAATAAAATTAAGCATTTTCGGTAAACATCTTTGGGTATAAAGCCCAGCATCCACAGCTTCTCCCCGAACTTGGCCAACATAGAGTGTTGAACTCCCAGCCTCAGAAATTGCGCACCAAACTAAAACTTTGTCGGCCAATTTCGCTTTTGTTGAGAATTTCACTTAGTTTCGACAGTTTTCAATATCAGAGGTGTAAAATCCATGGTTACCTTTCACACGGTTCCTCTCAAAATGCCTTCGCCTCAAAGCTCTGCAACATCTAGGCATTCTTTCGAGCTGTGCCTGGGTGTATTTGGGACACTTCCTTCTTTTTCGATAATGTATACCTTTTTCTGGAAAAAAAAAAATCTCTAGACGGTCTTCTGTGAGACCTAAAAACGACGACCCGGATTTCGACTAGAGATTCCAATTCTGTCTTGAGTGGATTGTACCAGTCTATTAATCCTGTTTTGTGCCAAACCATGAGGTCTTAAAGTTTTAGGCAAATTAGTGCAAGGTATACTTTCTGCGCATTCTCTTAGTTGTCTGTAAATCGTTGCCTGGCTAACATTTTGATCTCTGAACAAGTTAACAATTTCAAGTTTGGGCAACCCTCCAACAAAGCGATAGATACTTCTGCAAATTTCAAGTTTGTACGACATTTTGAACTTGATGATAATTTGCAAGAGCGAGTTCTAGGACGCGGTTTTCCAAGCATCTCCAGCCCACGTTTGGCCCATTATGACTAAGAATTGTGCCTATATGGGGTAATTCCAACTCTAGTAGTGATTTTTAACGTGTCACACATCGCAATGGCACGGGACCTACGGGTTTACTTCTTATCAGACAGAAGGCGCATTTTCAAATTTCAGATGTACAGGAAACAAAAACTTAATATTTCTTTTTAATAGAACAAAATTTACAAAGAAAATATTAATTTTTACTTAATTTAAATCATTTATCATCAATGAGAGGAGTGAAGTTGCTTGTGGTGGTATACAATTTCACAAAATTGGGCTCGGTAGTTGTTAATTTCAATCTTCAATGCGCCTCGACATCTATAATGCGATTTCCTCTTTTTTCTCTTAAGATCTAGGCTGAAAATCCAACATTTAACAGATATCAACTTGGAAATGGAAAATATAAATTTTAAAACTTTGTTAATTCTGAAAATTTATTATGTAGCCAAATTGATGAGACCGTATTCTCGTTGTATTTATATTTTAGCAAACCATCAGGAGCTAGTTCTAGAAGTTGTTCATCTTTTATTGGCGACAAACCCTTTCGCATAGATTTGTTGATATTGCAAGGGTATCTTATCCACTCAATATTAATGTCCAATTCAGGGAAATCTTTTCAAGATTTATTTGTAAGCTTTGTAAATGCAGCATGATGTTCATTTTCACATCATCATCAATTTGTGCAATTGAACTTGCGAGCAATTAATGAAGAGTTGAAAGCCCATCAAATTATCAATTACCAACATCTTTGCCAACGTGGCGTTTCCTTTATCTTGGGTATGAAATATAGAAATTTCTTTACCTTGTAGAGACAAATGAAGATTTTTAAAGCAGTAAATACATCTGCCACGTACGCTAATTGACTGAGCTATTTCCAATTGCGCAAATGCTTTGTCAATTCAAAATTTTCATTAAGAAAAACTTGTAGTTCAGTTCGAAGTTCAAATAAATGAGTAAGAACTTTTCCACGAGAAAGCCGACGAACCTCGGTGTGGAACAGAAGCTGTTTATGATTAATTCCCATTTTTTCGGAAAATTTTTCGTACCTAACGAACACTAAAATATTTGCAAAACTTGTAATGTCGGTAGATTCATCGACCTGCGACGCATCAGAGCGACTCTTATGTAATCGGACAGAACCGTTTGTTTTATATGTTTATCCATTTCAGTGTTTTGGTAATTGTTTCAGCTGCACCATTTTTTTCTATTAATTGGCACACGTGATATGAAGCTTCTAAAGCCTTCTTATTTTCACCTCCTGACATAGCTGACATCATTTTTGAGATTCTTTAAAATGTTCTGTTCATTTTGAAAAATTCTACAAGTTTGTTCTTCTTTTTTCATATTTTTTTATGCGTAACCGAAAATTGCCAAATACCTTCTAAAGACCTTCCACGTACCCCTGGGGGTACTCGTACTTCACTCTGAGAAACACTGAACTATGGTAATAGTTGGATAGTTTTGCAGTTTTATGCCAATCAATGTTGCAGATTAGAGGTTAGTTTCGTTTTAATAAGTGCACCAGAATTATTGATATATTATAAATAATTATTGCTCAAAATTAGATAAATATTTGTGATGCCTGGCAGCTGTTATTTCGTGGGTCATTGCGAATTATTGTGAATATTCTTCCTGTATTTCTCAAAAAATTTTCTTCGATGATAAAAAGGACGCTATTACGAAAATTAGGGTTACTGTATTGTTCTAAAAACTATCGACAGACTTCAACGGAGCTTGGACTCTCTGTACATGAAATAAATCCAATAATTGTTTATTTTCCGAACAGTTTGATGCGAAACATCAACATCAATTGCAATCCGTCTTGTACTAGTAGTAGATTCAACCCCAATTATCTTCTTCTACAGCAATACTATGGATTGTTTGGTTGGCACTATAATCTTCAGAAAATTTTATAAAGGATCCCAACTCTTTAAGATGGATGGCCACACAAGTACATCTAACTGGACAGTGGCGTACTGGATACATTTCGGGTAAAGTCGCACAGCTCATTCGAATTTTATTCGCTCGTCCATAAGTAGAATGGGTGTATCTCATTTCTGCATTCGTGTAATTATGCTTAATACAAGATTTACGAAAACAATTTTTAATGTATTATTCTTAGTCCAATAAAATAAGGATTAATCTGCCAAAGAATTCTAATCTAGGTAGATGTTTGAACACACCTTTATACAAGCATTATGACTATCGTATAAAAGTCCATATTGATATCATGCTGCATACTTTTCAAGGTTAAAGATCACGAAAATGAGTTTTTCGCGGATATTTCGCTTCCTATTGGTTAGAAGACAATTATTGTTATATACAAAATTGTACCTTGGACAATTGTCTCCACAAAGCATAGAATAAAGCAATAATGCATTCGTTTCCACACCACCTTCGTGACTATAGTTTTTTACATGGTTTCCCTGGTAGGGCTAATCCATATTTATAAAATAATGATTTTTCTTCCTCATCGTCTTCAACCTCTGGCACTTGTTTCTTTTCGTCTTCTTCAGTATCAGTCTCTTTCTCTGATGTATTCGGTGTTATTTCATCAATGAGGTTTATGTTATCGTACACTGGTCAAATTTTCATCAGTCCACCAACAGCTATAGCCGCTCAACAGCATCTATACCGTGTCTACTGCCAGGTACAAACTGCGTTAGGCAATGAGTTGAATTCTGAACAGTGGGAATGGGTAATTAATAACCATCTTTTGGAGCCCATGATGGCGTGTTTACTTCTGAATGTATAATTTAATATTTACAAATTTCTATTTATTATTTATTAGAAACATGTTTTAATATCAAAAGATCAGGATGGTGTGTAATTTGCATTCTTTTAGATCTATTCAGTTGTGACTCGAAATCTAATTCTTTATTTAGAGGGAAGAATACTTAAATTTTTAAAATAACACGCAAAATTCCAATGTATTGATAGCAGGCAGCCTTTATGGTGACTAGATTCGTGCAGATTTGTTTTATAAAATTTGAGTAAAATTGTATAGAATTCATCAATGTTTATTATACATTCGAGCGTAACTATCTTCTATTCTAAGCATAAAAATAAATGTAGCAACTTAACTACACTCTGATAACTATTAAATGCATGTAGTAAGTATTATAACTAGTATGGCTTAAGTAAACGTACAAATTTAGTTTGTAATAGCCGACCCTTATCGAGAATTTAGTGAATTGGCGCGCTCACACCACCTAATAATAGCATAGAAGCATACTATCAATATTGGAAACATCTCAGTTAATTACAACATTGATTTGTTAGTTTAATCGAATACATAACCTCAAATTTAGGACGGTTTGGGTGCTACATTTTAAATGTTCACATTGTTGCCACATTACTGTGTTCACAAAAATATAAATATGATAAGATTAATGTTACATTAGTTTTGTGTAAGACAATACTATATTTGCCGTATTCTAAATTTAGCTACAGTTTAATTAGAGGTGTTTCATTTATGGAGCATAAACATAGTTACACTAATAATTAGGGAAGACCACTGCGTTACGTAATATTTTAAGGTCAATATTGCTGCCGTACACGTGGGTTATTCATAGCTCCATTAGCTATTTTGAAAGTAAATTAGTGCAATGTCCCTACTAAATTGTATTAATGAAACTTCCAAATTTCATACTAGTGACAACTACTATTGACTATATGAAACAAAACCATTACTTAAAAGTTTGAAGTGCAGCTTTGGAAGTTTTCTTAAAAGTGGGATGTTTTACTTCAGTACAGCATTGTGCTCAAATTAAAGGGGATTTTAGTGAACAGAAACTTTTCGCTAGATGATTTATTAATGTAATTCGTGCTTCTGGTTGAATTCTACGAGTTGGGAATACTAGAAAGTTTAAAACTGGAAATGAATATTTTACAGTTTGGTTCTGAAAGCTGCAAATTATGCTAATAAGGATTGTTGTACCACAAATCTCAAGATGTCATAAATTTTATAAATGAAAATCCTGAACTTACATTGGTTGTTTCAACAAGCTTATATTGCACTATTTTAACAACTATCCGTTTGCGTTTCAGCAAACGGTTTGTGTTCCCTTGCAATATCAACAGAAGCCCTTTCCTTGGAGACAATAAAAGCAAATACTATTAGATCGTTTTTAGCGTCAGCAGGAGTTTTCGGGGTTTCCCCTGTGGAATTAAGTCTTCGTCAAATATATATGCCTAAAGTTGGTTGACAAAATTGACTTTTACATTTTACTCACCTTCCTGGAATTACGATCTTTATCTGCCATTCATAATGAAAATACATGGTTGTATAACAGCAAATGCAAAGCATACTAAAATTAAAATAACGAGTGGTTTATAGGGTAGGCCTTTCCATTTAATGAACCACTAACATTCTCGAGAAAAATTAAAAATTAAGCTCCTTATCCTCGGCGAAGCCACACAAATATTTCACCGCCGCTTGAAATTATCCTCCTCATTTGCTTATAGGCTCATGAATATTCTGTAGGGTTTGGGATTGAGTTTATATACAGAGGTTTGGTTTAGCTTACCATTCGCGCGTCGGTCATGTGCTCCGCATAGAGGTCCTTTATCAGCATGTCCAGGGTTCGTTCCCGTTTTCTGGCGAACGTGGGCGTCTCAAACGTCGCCTTCTCCCCATTCATAAGTTTCACTAGCAGGAAGTCTCTGAAGAATTGGGAGTCCTTAAATACCGGAGGGCACGGGAGACTGGGCCCGAACAGAGGCACCGCTTCGTCAGAAAACACAGACAGCCGGTATTGATTCGCAGGATCGCGACTTACCACCGCGAATATGTCTGTATGTAATTAAGGATCATGAAATATAAGACATTTGATTATAAAACTATGTGTACAATTCTACTGCAACAGATTAATTTTATAGGGGCAATACGAAGAAGTTGTGTATCTTCTTAGAGAAAACTTGCCACTCACAGTAATCCTTATTGTAAACATACGATTTTTCTAGATCAGCTTAAATTTTATTATTCCAGAATTTATGATGAATAAGGTTTTAATTTATTATACTTAAATATGTTAATGTATGCGTTTGCGGCATTAACTGTGCATTGATGCAGTAGCCTAGTGGTATAAAACTGGTGTTGAATTCTCGAAGCAATTTATTTTTTTGTTCTTCAATGAAACGGGATATTAAAGATGTTTATTTAATTAGAAATGAGTTATTCTTAATTTCCTATTCTACATAATAATTTCGAAGACAGTAGAAAACATCACCATTTATTGGATCTGAGAAATACTGAAAGTTGCTATGATAAATAAGAAAAAGTGGACGCGACTGCCTCCCTGGACTTTCCCATACTGGAAACTGTTCATATCATCTTTATTCAACAGTAGAGTTATTTTCCTCAAAACGGTTGTTCAAGCGCTATCCTAAAACCTTGCCTCGTAACGAATAGACTTACAAGGCTTGTAAGAAGTCCCGCCAAATATCTGCGGTGCTCCTTAATTTCCTTTTAATATGCAACCAGGCATACTTCATTCTCTACTATATATATACTACAGTATGGCAATGGTTCTGAACCAAAGTGCGCGGAGCTGTCCGTACCGCTAGGCCGTCGCGCGGTCTAAGTCCCTGGAAATTATATTTTGTAGGGCATAAAAAATCGATTTTTTTATTTTCGCGGAAAAAGATTCTTTGACGCAAACAAATAACAACCGTTAGAATAAAAAAAATATTTTTCTAAAAAAGAGGGGGGAGGGGGCCGGTGCGCTTACATATATTCACGAGTGTAATATTTCTTTGCATATTCATATGCTCCATTACGTACTGAGCGATTCAGTGAAAATCCCAGCTTCCTATCTTTTTTAGTTTATTAATTAAAGGAGTTTGAAGTTTCAAACTTCCAAGCTTCGTAGAGGGCGCCACAGGAAAATTACGGAGTTCTTCAAAAAACATATCGATAGCCCCTTGCGAGGTCTATCGACATATGAAATTTAAAAAAATTCCTTGGAGCAGTTTTTGAGAAATAATTTTTTGAAAATTTCCAAAATTTTGAAAATTCGTCATTTAGGCCCCTTATAATTTTTCAAAAAACTTTTTATATCACCTCATTTTACCCTTCATATACTATTCAGAAAATAAAAATCATTTGAATCGATTCATCCGTTTTCGAGTAATAGGGCGTTAAACTCAAAATTTTCAAAAAATCATAGCGCCCTTCATTTTAAAGCTAGCGAGTTGGGCAAAAAACTAACAGATTTGTCTTATGACCCTCTATCGTTATCCGTTATAAAAGTTTCAAAACTGTAATCACGAAAAAAGTGATACCAAAAAAACATGCGTAACATCCGCTTCCGGTTTCGGATTTTTTTGAAAAGCTTATTTTTTCGATGAATTTTCGATACACCCCCGCATTCCAAAGCGCATCAAAATCGGAGCAATACTTTCGGCTGTAGCAGCGTCACATACATACGTACATACCCACCCACAGACAGACATTTTTTAAAAACCACTTTTTTGGGTTCCTAGAGACCCAAAATGGATATTTCCGTTAAAATCTCGATTTTGAACATTTTCATGAATTCAATACTTACCCTATACCTATAAGGTATGGGAAAGTAAAAAACAGCAACTGTTGGAAATGGAATTCTGCAGGCGTAAGTGTAGACTTGAATATATAAGTGATGATGATATTCGGCAGTAGATGGAAGTTCAAGGATAAATGATTGATACAACAGAAGTTAAAAGAATAAGACAGTATGGACACTTGCAGAGGATGCACACCATACATGGTCAGAGAAAGTATAGGGTGGGACTTTAAACAGTAGAAGAAAACGCGAGTCTTGAATTCATCTAGTAAAGATGTGTCGATGGTCCCTTAAGAAATCTATGTTCAGTGCAGGCCAGTCCCGCCGATTACAATCCAGTCCAGTAGTCCAGTCGAGTCCCGCGGTCATTTTCGTTTAAGTCACGGCTAAGTCCAGTCCAGTATCGGCCAAGTCCAGTCCAGTCCAGCAGCCAAGCTCAGTCCAGTCCCGTGGCTGTGTTCAGTCCAGTCCCGGTCAAGTCCATTGCAGTCCAGCGGTCAAGTCCAGTCCAGGCCAGCCCAATCCGGTCCAACTTCAGTCGAGTTCATTCCCGCGGCCGTGTTCAGTCCAGTCCCGGCCAAGCGCAGTACAGTCCCGCGGCGCCGTGTTTAGGCCAGTCCCGGCCAAGTCCAGTGCGGTTCAGCGGTCAACTCCAGTCCCGTTCAGTCTAACCCAGCCCAATACGGTCCAACTTTAGTCGAGACCAGTCCCGCGGCCATGTTCAGTCCAGTCCCGGCCACGTCCAGTCCAGTCCCAGCGAAGTCCAGTCCTAGCCACGTCCAGTCCAGTCCCAGCGAAGTCCAGTCCTAGCCAAGTCAAGTCCAGTCTCGTCAAGTCCAGCCCCGTCTAGTCCCCTAAAACTCTAGTCCAACCCAGCGGCCAAATCCAGCCCAGCCCGGCCCAAGACCAGTCCCGCGGGTTCTTCAAATTCTTCCGTAAATGTATAGGTATATGTCGAATCCAGAAGATGGAATTGTACATTTCATGAAAAGGACATCCACTTCATAAAGCGGCTCCTCATACTGTAATTTCAAAGTTTTCCACCACCTGGACAAAATTCTCATCCATTTCATGAAGTGGAATTCATCCTCTTCCAGATGGTGAAATTATACTACACTACAGCATTTGGATAGGCAAATTGTTCGTTTCTTGAAAAGGTGAGATAGAAAACAATATTTGGTGTTATATTGTTGGGTCGTCGCAAGTGGATGTCCATTTCGTGTTCCTTGTTTTCCTACCTATAGCTATGTAGTGAACTGGGAAGAAAAAACGAGTTTTTGTTTTTTTTATTATACTAAAAAAGAAAAAAAGCTATACTATATGTCAAAAAAGTAAACACTTAAATTAGATTTCCAGTAGAGGTTATGTACCAGCCGTTGTCATAACAGTCTGAATTGTGCAAACAAGTAGCTCATAATATGAGAATAAATTATAACTTACTTATTATATATCTGTATTATATATTATCAGACATCTATGTGCCAATGCCACCAAGTTATAATTTTCATACATAATCTATTAAGTGGTGGTTTTGATTTCCGGAAATTTCTTCTGGACTGTCGAGTTCTTTATTGCTACGGAAATCACCGCGAGTCGAAGACGAGCGGTGATTTCCTAGTAGCAATAAAGAACGAAACATTCCAGAAGATAAATTTCCATAGGAAATCAAAACCATCACGAAATAGATTCGGATAGAAAATCGCATTTTATGTTCATGGAAGATGACATTTAAAAATATAAAAATTCAGAATTTAATATAAATCAAGACATGTCTGCTTGTAACTATGGATACAAATGAAACAAAATCAAACATTCAGGCAAAATTTTCTCAAATGAAATGTAACAATTCAATATTGTGTGAAAACCACGTAAAAGTGAAAAAAAAACATTAATTAAGTAAAAATGGATTTGTCAAACAGTGAATCACGATTTTCCAACAAGTCGAGTGACGAAATTGATAGTGCAATTGCGGGAATAACACCCAAAAATACTATACGATCTAAGGCGTATGTATGGAAACAGTTCACTGTGTTTTGCATGGAAAGGGGTTGTAAGCTTGATTCATCGACACCTGTTGAAGAAATAGCGGCTACAATGAAAGATTGGGCGTTTAATATGCGCAAGGTAGATGGAACCGACTATAAAGAAGCTGTAGTGAAAGTAATATGGAACAGTACTGCTAAACAGTTGGAAGAAATGTATTACAAAGATTACGGAATTAAATTGGATGTATTCAACGATATAAAATTTCTCCGTGCCAGGCAGGCAAGAGATGCTAAACGAAGAGAGTTACAGGGCAGTTTAGAAAAACGAAAACGCAGCTCAGTATCATTAACAGAATGCGAATATCAGAAAATTAAAAACCTTTGGAACGAAGATTCACCCATTGGTCTACAAAAACAGTTCTTTTACATAGCAGCCTATGAGTTGTGTTGGCGAGGAGGTGAAGGAGCGTCCTCTTATGTGCACTACTTTAGAGAAGAAACTGACAACTCAGGAAAGCCAACTAAACGTCTTGAATATAATCCTTTATTCAGTAAGACAGAACAAGGAGGTGCTAAGAAACTTAGCGAAAGTAAATTCCTGACATCAAATACAGTAAACTCTGATGCATGTCCGGTGAAGTAAAAAATTGATCTGATGTACTAAAATACATTGTATAAATATCATTTGTCCTTTTTTTAGGTTGTTTAAGAAAATGATTTCTAAAAGGCCATTGCATGTTACCACAAATAGATTGTTTCTGACACCAAATCCTGGATGGAACCTAGATCATTCTAAGGGATGGTATAAAAATTGTCCAGTGGGGCAAAATGAAATGTCAAAATGGTTGAAATCAGCAGCTGAATCTATAGGACTCGACACAAAATCCGTAAAAATTTCAAACCATTCTTTGAGATCTACGGCAATATCCCAGTTAGCTAAAAAAGGGGTAGGCGAAACCCAGCTAATAAAAATGAGTGGGCATTCCAGTATCAGTTCTATTAAACCTTATGTACAACTTGATAACATGCACCACGAACAACTGGTATTAAAGCTCCGAGGAGAAGAGGATAATGTTGAAGGAGAAGAGGATAATGTTGAAGTAGAACATAACGAAGATAGTGATGCTAGTAATGGTCATCCAATTAAAGAATAACTTAGTCCCTCAACTGCAATGTCTCGAACTCGAGAAAACAAACAAATTATATACAATAATTGTGTGTTTCATTGTAATTCATTTAAAAATTAAATTTGATTAAGCATTTTTCTTTCACTTTACTGTATTAGCACGTGATTTCCAGAAATCATGCACCTTAGTGATTTCCGTAAATCACCACTTGTGGTTCTTGGAAATCACCACGGCTACAGGGATTTCTAAAAAATCAAGGTTTGATTGGTGGATAAGTCAAAAATGCTCAAATCTGATTGGTGTGAATGTATAAAATGCGATTTTCATTACAACATACAGGGTTGTAGTATTCCTCAAATATTTGTGTTTGTTCTAGGTTTGAATGTTTAATGTTTGTTTTTTTTTACATATATTGGTATAGCTTTTTCCTTTTTTAGTATAATCAAGACAAAAAAACTCCTTTCTTCTTCCCACTTCACTACATAGCTATAGGTACGAAAACATGGAACACGAAATGGACATCCACTTGCGACGACCCAACAATATAACACCAAATATTGTTTTCTATCTCACCTTTTCATGAAACAGACAATTTGCCTATCCAAATGCTGTAATGTAGTATAATTTCACCATCTGGAAGAGGATGAGTTCCACTTCATGAAATGGATGAGATTTTTGTCCAGGTGGCGGAAAACTTTTTTTTTTAAATTTAATTACAGTATGAGGAGCCGCCTCATGAAGTGGATGTCCTTTTCATGAAATGTACAATTACATCTTCTGGATTCGACATATACATATGTTGCATAACATCATTTCCCAACGAATTTCTATTAAACAGGTAAAACGTGACAAATTAATCTTTAAAGTTCAAGAAGCGTAAGCATACAATTGAAAGTAATCAATTACGCCGTCATATCATAGAATAGAAAATAAATAAATAATAAATATTTCTTTGAAATTGTAAGTTGACGTGATACTAAAACGAACAAGGCAAATACCACGGTTGAAGATATTATCCAACGAATAACCACACTCAAATAGAACTGGGTAGGACAGGACACGCCGCAAGAAAGCAAGATGGATGGTGTAGCAAAGTCATTACATAGCGACCTTGGGGCGAATCCCGGAACAGAGGCAGACCCTTCAAACGTTGGGTAGACATCAAAAACGTTTAGAGATGCTTTGGTACAGAATAAACCGCAATAAATGGTGTAGTGTGAGTGAAGTCTATACTCGGAAATAGGTAGAAGATCGTTTCTAAGGAAGGAAGGAAGGAAGGAATTCTAATGCAAACAAAGATGGTAATGGGATTAAGTTAAATATAATGATTAGTAAAAAATTGTAATACATAACGAAGAATTAGTGTAAGAACTGCCGATTTAAAGGAAATACTGTTTCAACAACTGAAGTACAAAAACATTAGTATGAAACGGCTATGCTTGTAAAAATGTTTTCTAAATATCGGTTTAGACCCTTTTTTTCCTTGAAACGGCGTTGTAAACATCAAACACGGAAAACATATTTTGCAGCTGAATTCCTTAGAAGATGAGAATTTTATAACTAAACAGTTTTTCAGTGATGAGTGATGAGGTCTACATTTATAAAACCCGAATTCTAAATATAAGTAATGAATATTTTGTGTAAGAGAAATTCCAGCAAATATTTTTGAAACAGATTTCTAGTTTCAATTTACATTTAATTATTAAGGATCAATGTCTTGGATGTTGTAAACATATCTGACGGATTGACTAGTGATACATATTTAAATCTACCTGAGCAACGAATTAGCTGATTAATTGCAACAGTAAATGAGCGGTTCTTGCAGGATGGATGCAAATGTTGATGGTCAAAGGAAAATTATTCAGACTTACAATTATGGCCACCACGCAACTCCAACTTAAACCCCTAAAATGCTGCTTATGGAAAAATTTAAGTAGAAAATGGATAGTTCTTCTGCGATAAATTTTAATGATATACTAGAAGGAATTGATATAAAGATAAACGAGGATTATTAGTAGATAAGATGCAACATTTTTTACAGCTTGAATGGAGGCAAAGCAAACTATTTCCAACATTACTAGATTTTATTTGTATTTCATTATTTACAATTTTTTTCTTGCCCTTGTTTTCATTATTAAATAAAAGATTAATCGATTTTTTCTTGTGATTTCTATTATTTTGTATTTTATTTTAACGAAACTCCATACCCTCATTAAAACGACAAGGTATTTTTGTTTTGAATTAAAACCTGATTCATTACATATCCATAAATATATATTTGTATGCCAAAGAACGACGAAACCATAAAAAAAAACAACTAAAATGCAGCTTGAAACTCCGAAAAAGTACTTAATTATTTACCTTAGTTCAGAGCTTGAATGAGACCGTTTCCATGGAAGTTTCTATTTTTGATTGCTTCCACGAGATAATTAAATTAATTTTTCTGAAAAACAACACATCCTACGTCAAAACGACAGAAATCCCGTAGTTGTGTAAAGTTAAAATTGTAGATTTAAACCTGGCTTAAAGATTGCATGAAAAAGCCATAACAGATACTATTAAAATATTAATACAGCTTTAAGCAATACGAAAACGTGTAAACATATACAGAGTAGTAAAATAGTGGCGCATACAGCCGGCGCAAACATTCTTAAGGAACCGAGAATGGGAAAACAGAAAAACAATCTCTTACGATCAATTCAATACAATATTGGGGTCAATTTCATTCATTGGTAAAAATCTTATTTTACCATAACAGTCATATTTCGATTTTAATCTATAAATTTGGCCCTTAAACTGGGAATTGTGCTTTTAAAGTGGAAACTTGGGCATACAATTTAGAAAAGTTCGTTTTTGAAAGTGAAATATTGTTTTTATGTTTATATTACAATATTAATACTTTAATATCGAAATTTCACTTTAAAACACAATTTAGGCTTTTACCAAAAAAATAACATTAAACTAGAAATATTGTTCGAAATTTTATTATAATTGTGAAATACAATTAACTTTTTCATAAATAAGTATAGATTTGTATTTTTTATACTGATATGATGATATGATATACGCAGATAATTACTTTCTCACTGCGACCTTAATCACCGGGTTATCAAGGGAAACAATCAAAAAACTTTAATTAACTTTGCTATTCAACTTATTCGTCTTCATCGATCATAGTGTCCATACTGAAAAGCAGATAACGAATGCGTGTTTATTATAACGAGGTTGCGTAGAGCTGTTGAGGTCCGCAGTTGGAGCTTTTAAAAGTAAATGCTGTTTCGGCTGGAAAAAGGATACGAGTAAACTGCGATTTTATGCAGATTGGATTGAACTGGGAGTGTATTTCGGCTCCAGTCAAATCGTCTGTATCAATGAATACTACGTTTACGATATCGTTTCCTATATGCCTTTTCCGCTCTACTTGCTGTCGATTGTCTCTTGAGTAAGGAAGAAGGGTTGACACGTGAAACATAATCTCGTGCCCTTCGTATATCGTATATACAGAGTACTTTCCCGTCATATCACCTGAAACGATCGAAAACTGTCAGATATCCGTTACGGATGAACCCGGTGTGCCTAATGGGATCAATATTCTGATACATAATGGTGGAAATAAACGTTTGCCAAAGTTCAAGAACCAGTAACGGTTTTCTGGATCGGATATTTGAAATATTGAGTTTGCACAAATATGCCAATCTAAAATCAAGGATAAAAAAAAATATTTTAATGAATTATGTGCAAAAAATTTAAATTTACTTTTATAAGTTTAAATTTTGAATTTGTTCGTAAGACTGAATGAATAAGGAATTAAAAGCATTTACCTTTAATATCAAGCCCACCTCTATACTTGTCCCATCCTTTTAACCTAATTTTATCTCCAAGAAGTGCAAGAAATTCTTCAAATTTCTGACTACCAGTTTCTGCAAAAACTACGGATTTAATAACTACACTACAAACAAATAAATTAACTTACCATTACTAAGTATTTCATCGTCGGTAGTTTGTCCCTGTTTCATATATATCACACCAAATTTAAAGTTGACGGAGCCCTCCTGTTCTTCCAACAGCAGTAGGTCTTTTTGTATGTCCGGCGAGAAAATTTCTTTTGGTCCTTTTTCAATTTTGTCCATATTAGGAAAGTTGGATAGGATTTGTTTTACTGTCAGGATTTTGTTGTGGGTGTAAGGCAACGATATTTTCTGTGCTCCCTGTAAAAAGTTGACATATATATTGCTATGAAGGCTTTTAGGAAAAGAATCCGGTAATTTCATTGGAGCTGGCTCGCAGATATTGCAATTTGTAAAGGGAGCTCTAGCTTCCTGCCTTTATAGGGAAAAATCGAGTTGCTTAGAGAACGAACGCCGACCACTTATTTTCTTAAATGTACAACCTTGCAATAACTTGTCAGAAAATGCTTTTCATGCGATTTTTTAATTAAATGTCTAGACAGCACCTAAATTCATAAAAACTTATGTCGCAACTTCTAGATGAAGTAATAAAACAGATACAAAGACAAAAACAGTGCTTTTGGTTTATTAAGACCAAGGCAAGTAATCTCACTGTTGCTTAACAACGATAAATTACCGGCGTAGCTGAAATTTCACATTGTAATTAATCTTACGCAAAGAAAAGCAACCCGGTTTGCAAAAAAAAACATCTCCAAGAAATTCACTGAATGAAGCTAAATGAAAATAATATTTTTTTGTCTTCTTACGAATAAAATGCGAAGGAAAAAAATGTAATATAGTTAATATGAAATTTTATTAAACGTTTTAGGTTAGATACATGCATAGCTTATTTATTAGCTAATATATTTTTCGAAGTATTGATTATATTCAGTCGATACAATGTGTTTGCTAAACTGAAAGAGTTTTATTTTAATATTTTCCATTTTACATTTTCCAATAAAACATCGCGTATGGATTTCTCATATACTTATAAAGAATAATATTGGTTTTAAGTAGCTACTAATCTGTAAAGAGGCTATTTTATAGTTTATCGATTAATCTCGACTTAGATTTGATATTTAAGCAGAGATACAAAGCTTAATATCTCCTATGCCACTTTAAATTGATATAACACGCAAAATCTACAATATACATTTCAAAGCTGTATTTCTAACATAATGTCTTACCTTTAAACTTGATATTTCCATTTACATTCGAGATCTTGTCTCCACAAGCCAAGAACTCAGCAAATCAGGTTTTCAAAATCGAAAAATTTTAAATGAAAATTTTAAAAATTGAAGTTTTTGACTGGGTATCTAGAATTTGAACTACAAACTCAAGATTTCGGCTTTAATTTGCAGGTTCCGCTTTCAATTACAATACGGAAAACCTGCTCTGCTCGCAATTTTAAGCTTCACATTCGCGGTCTTGTGTGCAAATGACGGTAAAAATGTATTTTTTAAAGTCTAGAATTCGATTTCAAACTTAGATGTTACAGTGTAACTTTAAAATCTAGAATTTAAAGCAAGTTTGCCACTTAAAATTCATCACATCACATCAGTTTGAAAAAACGAGAAGCAAAAAAGTTAGTTTTAGGCCTTGTTTTAGAGATTGTATTTTGAAATTTATGATCAGGTCTGCCAAGGAACAGAATGAAAATTACGCTCCAGAGTTCTAATTAAAATTGGAAACCTAGCGATGATTTGACTTTCAGCTAGAATTTCTAAGTTAAACTCGTAATTTAGACTGTGATTTAGATTCAGAATATTTTTAAAAGCTCAGAGATTTAGATTTCATATTTTAGATCTCGCTTTCACTTGAGAGAATCAGTATATATCCTTATTAAAGCTAACTTCAAATTTGAAACTTCATTTTCCTATAACAAGCATTAAAATACAGCGCTTCAACATAAAACTCAAAAAAAAAACTCGAGATATTTTAACTGCAGATAGGAATTGTGAGATTACATTCGAAATTGTTACCTTAATCTCTAGATTTTGGTATCAAACTCGAGAATTCGATTAGGCAGCTTAAGTTTAAAAGCTTTATAAATAACATATTTAGATTCATGAATGAGAATACATTTAAAAAATTGTGTAGTAAGGCAGTTACAGTACTATTTGAGATTTCGTTTTCTGTTAAGGAGAAGTAAAAATTATCGTTGAAATTAATTTAAAATTATTATTATATTTCTTTTTTGTTCTGAATTAAAACCGTTAAAGTTAAGGAAGTTAAGGAAACGGACAGACAGTGAAGACATAGACGACGTGGAAAGGCACTGGAGAAAAATCAAGACTTGTATCCATGAAGTTGCAGAAGAATCTATTGGGAAGAGGATAATAAACATTAACTCAATAAATCAAACTAAACCATGGTTTACCCAAGAAGCTAAGGAACTCGCAGAAGAGAAAAGAAAGAGTTTCTTAAAATACAGGAGCTCACCGTCACAAGAAGAACACACTAAATACACTGAATACAGAAACATAGTAAATACAAGAATAAAAGCAATAAAAGTAGAACATTGGATACAATTTACAAGTGACATGGACCATGACATTTACGGAGCGCAACGCAAAGTGTGGAAAATGCTCAAAAACATGAAAAAGCATGTAAATGAATTTGTTCAAATTCGAAAGATCACATTAGAAACATGGGTAACATACTTTAAGGAATTTTATAGTAGTGAAAAAATATAGAATTAATACAACGAGAAACGAGACAAAAAGAAAGAATTGAAGAACCCGAAGTAACAGAAGCAATTAGAAAATTGAAAAACAGAAGAGCTCCCGGAATAGACAACATATCCAACAAGTTTTTGAAAATGGTGGCAAACAACTAGTCCAGAGACAGCCAAAGTTTTTGTGCAACTGTCCCGAAAGAACCTGCGACTAGTTGTAGGTATCTTTCCTGGATACTGCACCCTAAATTAACACATGCACAGGATGGGACTGGCGGACAGCCCAAACTGTCGAGGATGCAAC
This sequence comes from Limonius californicus, assembly GCA_014611495.1. Taxonomy (NCBI): domain Eukaryota; kingdom Metazoa; phylum Arthropoda; class Insecta; order Coleoptera; family Elateridae; genus Limonius; species Limonius californicus. The sequence goes on along the minus strand of JABXWE010006396.1, from coordinate 8,230 downwards.
GGGTATAACGAGAAGGCTGAACACGTCTTGTGTCACTGTTCAGCTCTCGCAACAATCAGGGGATCCATGTTGAGAGACTTTTGGCCTGATATGGCCGAAATCAGCAACACCCCAGTTGCGGATGTCCCCAAGTACATCAAAAGGATTGGATGGCTTGGGTGATGCCCCAGCACAATGGACCCACGTTTGTGGCCTAAGTGAACGTGAGGTAACTCATCCTCCCAAAATTTACAATGACAATGAATGACAACTAGTCCAAGAACTAACTGAATTATTTAATAACACCTTGGAAACGTCTATAATACGTGAAGTTTGGCACCAAAGCTCAACAATACCTATCTTTAAAAGAGAACAAAAACCCAATCCTGAAATTGTAGAGGTATAACGTTCCTTTGCTCAACAATGAAGCTGTTCACAAGCATCTTAAAACTGAAACTTGGAAAGTACATCACAAAATACAGGGATTCCGGAAAAATAGATCAGCAACAGATGCACTGTTTATAATAAATCAAATAAAAGAAAAAGCCATAGAATTTAATACACCAGCATATACCTGCTTTATAGATCTAACCAAAGCTTTTGACAGAATCCGATTAGGCGACATTATTCAGATACTCATTGAAAAGCAAATACCTTTCGACATAATAAAAGCCATATATTACTTTGATGTTAACAACAGTACAAAAATAAAAGTACACCATCAAACAACTAAACTTACCGACCCCTGGAAGCATTAGGTAAGGAGACAGCTTAAGTCCATCTCTCTTAACCTTATAATGGATACAATCATAGAAGACATTACATCTCTTGACATGGGCTACAGACTGAATAACAAAAGAATCGGAATAAACTGGTACGCAGATGACGCCGTCATAATAGCAGAAAGCGAAGGCGACCTTCAAAGACAACTTTATCGATTCTTTCAATCAGGTCAAAGATACAATATGAACCATAGACAAAACAAAAAGTATGACTTTTACTAAGGAACCTACGCCATGTAAATTGACCATAATTACGAACATGATTGAGCCAGTGATGCATTTCAAGTACCTTGGAATTGAGCTGTGTAGTGATCAAAACCCGGCAAAAGGTCTACGAGGGCAAATCACCAAAGCTACCGTAATATCCGGATATCTGAAAGACGTAGTACGGATCAACAAGTATATGCGAATGGATAGTAAAACAAGAATATAACCTGCATTAGACCTATTATTACAAACAGAATCGAAATACGAGCAGACACCAGGAAAACCAAGAATATCCTAAGAACAGCGGAAATGAGGACATTAAGAGCAACAGCTGGGAAAACACTCAGAGATAGGGTTCATAACGATGACATGCGGCAAACATGCGGAGTTATAGATATAAAAGGGGTATTTATTAAATAAGGCCAAATATCATTAAAATATATTTTTTCCATATTCTACATACTTTTTATCTACTTTTCTAAATAATTTTCATTTTTGTTCAAACATTTGTCATACCGCTCAACAAGTTTTTGAATTCCGACGTCAAAGAAACCTGCCGCCTGCGAAGAAGCCCAATCCGTGATTACAGTTTTCACTTCTTCATCGTTGTTGAACCATTGACCACGAAGGAACTCCTTTAAGTACCGTAACAAGTGAAAACCACTTACTGCAAGGTCTGGACTGTAAGGTGGATGATCCAGTTGTTCCCATCCAAAAGACCTTATTAGACTTGATGTTTGTGCAGAAACACGTGGCCTTGCATTGTCATGGAGCAACATCACACCGGAAGACAGTATGCCACGCTGCTTGTTTTGTACGGCAGGCCGGAATTTTCTCAAGGTTACACAATACGCATCAGAATTGATTGTTGTGCCTCTCGGCATAAAATCCACTAACAAAATCCCTTTCCTGTCCCAAAAAACAGTTCCCATGATCTTTCGTGCTGAAATTGTCTGCTTGGTTTTCACTCTGGTTGGCGACGATGTGTGTCGCCATTTCATTGACTGTTGCTTGGACTCAGGAGTCACGTGAAACACCCAAGTCTCATCTGCTGTAACGATGTGGTCCAACAATTCATCTCCTTCTTGATTGCATCGAGTCAAAAACGATAAAGCACAGCCCAACCTTTTTGTGTTGAGGTCGTTAGAAAGCAGTCTTAGAACCCACCGAGAACACAATTTTCGATAATTCAGTTTTTCCGAAACAATGGTGTACAAAACTGACCTTGAAAGATAACTTTGAAATCGTGAATCGTCGGTCCTCTTGAATTTTGTTGTCCACATGACGAACCAAATCTTTAGAAACGCAAGACGTATTGACGGCAAACGGGAAATAAAGAATTCAATTGGAAATTTCCATTTCAAATAGTTACGTTTGTTTCTAAAGGAAAACCAATCCCTTATAATAAAGCATACCCTTAGTAAGGAAAAACCATGTTAGACCATTGGAATTTTACCATTTGTGTGGGTATGAGTAAATTCAAGCAAAAGGAGTTAATCAAATACAGAAAAATTAAATACGACGTCCATAAGAAAATCAGAAGTCCCCGATGATTTAAGAAAGGCGAAACGTTTCATTTCAGAGCTGACTACATCATTGAAAAGTGTATTAAAAAGTCTTATTTAAAAAATACTTACCACTTACAGTAAGATAATGTCCAATTCAAAGTTAACTAATATAATTGTTTACTCAGACATGTTTTCATTTAAAAATAATCAGACTGCAATGATGGTTGCCTAACTATTATGTTTTCTATATTTAGAATACGTTATGGAGAAAATGTACATTTTCCTATTTACTCGCTTCGTTCAAATCCTGATTAGCAGCAATTTGCCTACGAAGTCGAAAGCTATTTCTCGAAATTTGTCGCTGTTTTCCATTTACAAATTACAGTCCATGTGTATGTAAATATGTACTTTTCACTTCCGAGCGTTTCTACGTTTCAAAATGCATAATTAATAGTGAATATTTCATGATGGCAATTTCAATAATGGGTTGAGCCTGAAATGGGCATCGATTTGTGCAACTATTCACGCGTAGATAAGACTAATGGTTATTTTGTGAGGAACGGTTCCATATTGTTTTTTTTTGTCCAGTCGCTTACATAAGTTACAGGATATTTTTTATTATTTCATTGTTTTAGATCTTGTTGGATTTAATTTAAAGTAAGAATTTTTGCGCTCTTAGCTTTAAAATATAATTCCAGCAACGGAGAAACATTTGCAAAATTACTCAAATCACTCTAGTAGCTCGCGTGAGCTTAAAATAGAATAAGAATTTTAATGCACTTTTAAAATAGAGTAATCGATTGTGTAAACTGAATGTGCGGGTGATGTTTGTAAGAGTTTCAACTTCAAGTAGATATTGTAATCTGCAAAATGCAATTTGCATTTTTGTTTTATATGGCTGCTTTTCAATTACTAAACTACCTAAAGAAATACCTATTACAACGACTAAGCATATCTGAGAATGTTACTGGTTTCTATCTAAACTCCTTCAACAGGACAAAGTACACACAATTAATTATTCAGAAAGGCCAATCGTTATGGATGTTTAAATTGCGATAGAAAAAATATTTCCAATACGAAAATTGATGTTGGAACCTAGTAAATGTACACAATGTCGCGTCTGGATGAAAAAATTAAGTGACGAAAAGTTTGTTCGAATGTCTGAGACTTCTTCTTGTATTTTCAAATAGAAGATTAGTATTTTGAGAAATTTAAGACATGAGTTATTCTCTTTACGGGATCTGCATATACTCTAATTTAAGAACTATAAATCAGAAGTTTTAAAATGATTATAATATTAAACATTTATGCTGCTTTTAATATCTATACAGTTTCGGCATTCGTATACTGCATATACCGAGACTTAATAATGCGAACTTCAGTTGAATCTTAGGTTATTAAATGGAGATTTTTGTACACAGCTGAAATCATGAATTCGAATTGACTGAATTGTAACTGTAAGATTTTGAGTTTCTGAACTTGAAATCTTATGAGTAAAGTTTGAGATCAAAATTCTAAGTTTGAATTTAATATCTCCATTCTTTAAAAACCAGATTACAGTTTTTGTTATAGAAATGTTTATTAACACTAAATGGAAAAAATCGACAACTCGATTAATAATTAAATTATCTCGAACACGGTTAGGTTTATCGACTTTTAACAAGAGTACCTTTTTTCAGGTATTTTTGCATACCCAATAAGACTATATTGTCAAAAGTAAGATAAACAAAATAATGTAACAGATATTGTAGAAAACAGTACATAATCTTCTCACTTGAGACGCCCCTAGTGCACTTATTAAAACGAAACTAGATTCTAATTTTCAAAATCGATGAGTAAGGTATGCACACAAAATTTTAAAACATTGGTCCAACTATTACCATAATTATATGTATAAAAGTAATTTGACGTACCTCACTTTAGAATGCACTAACTCGGTAACGAAATATTTTCGGACAAAGGTTTATGTGAATTTTTTGCTTATTTTGGTTTGGAGAATTCCCTCCCAAAGTTTGACCAATTATTTCAGGGCCACTCTGTATATAACGTGGTATTCTTTAATATAATTAAAGTGATTAATGTTGGTTACTTATGGCAATATTAATGTGAGCTATCCGGGTTACTTTGTTTAAGTAAAATGTGTTAATAAGGGGAACGCAGATTTCTTGTTCATCTTTTATACATGCCACGGAACTGCGGCTAAAACACGCAATTTATATATCATGCGCTATCTAACTAGAATCCCACCATTTACAAATATATTTAGATGCCTTAAAACTTCTTCTTCAACTCCTCCGTAGTTAATCCCAAGCCCGGCTGTGAAAGGAGGAGGGCCCCTTGGGTAAAATTCCCAACCTGTCCAAGGGTAAACCTAAAGTTGCTCATAGAACCGGTAATAAAGCCTCGGAAAACGAACGGATCGTAATGATGATGTCTACTGCGAGAAAACGGAAAAAGCAAAAATGGAAGTAAAATACAGCACGAATCGATTGCTGGATTATAGGCGCTTGGAATGCCAAAGACCAAGAAATTATGATAGAGATGAATGGACATAATATAGATATCAGCACACTTGCAGACACAAAAAAAGGGTCAGGGAACATCTAAATACCAAACCTTTCTTTTAGTATACAGTGGGAAGAAGAAGGAAGAAACAGCTAGCTCTGGTGTCTGATTATTATTGCACGAAAAATTAGAAGGAAATATTCACAGTGGTTCCCTGCAGCAATAAGGAAGGGAGGTCGACCTCGAAGAACCTGGGGGCAAGCACTGCAAGAGACAATTTTAAGTAGGCAGTTAGCCCAAGAAGACACTCAAGACAGAAGACTTTGGCGTACTGGATGCGGGAAACGACGAATCTTGTGACAAACCCGCTATATAGATTATCTATATATATTATGAAGCTTTCACAGGCCTTAGAGGCCCATAGCTTTTGGTGTGAGGCAAGGCTAAGTTAGCTTGTGCAATGCACAACAGGGACCAACTCGGACTACCGTGTTGGTGCGTAACCATGCTTAACCTGCTGGTATGTGGTGCATTTTTTGTGTATATGATCTTGTTGCTCCTCTAGTGCGATCGTAACACGAGGAGGAATTAGAATTTGAAAAGCGGGAAAGAGGCCTTTATTTATCCTGTATTAATTTCCGTCGTTATGGAAACAAATAGTAGGTAGTAAATTAAGTTGCCTACATTTAGGCGCTTCTTAAAGAATCTTTGAGAAGCTCTATCCCTGAAAGGAAACACTTTCGACCATACATTTATTAACAAAAAATGTTTGTTTTCATGTATACTTTAAGCCCTAGAAGTTTGTCCCTGCAATTCATTAACACCCTGTATATGTAGATATTCACAATATCAAATATATAGCTGACAGAATAATTAACGCAACATTACAATTTGAAAAGGAATTAGTACATATAATATCTGTATACGCACCAGATATAAGCAAGATGTGAAACAGTAGAGTTTTACAATACGCTGCCATCTGAAATTTACGAGGTGCGAAATAACTGCAAGCTTATCTTAATGGGGATATGAACGCCCGAGTGGGGAATCAAATAATAAATGGAATAAAACAGACATTCAGCGAAGAAGTTGTAAAGGAGAATGGTGAAACGCTGATAACATTTTGTGCTCATAATGAACTACGTGTAAATAACACCTGTTTAATCCATAAGCCACAACATAAATATACCTGGTCTAATACCAGTGATCAGAAGTTTATGGTAGATTATATACTAACGAATAGATCAATACTTGCAACACAAATGTTCGGACTCCAACATCAGCTAACATAGGCTCTGATCGCAATTTGGTACTACGTAAGATACGGATAAAACTTACATTCCAAAAAAGAAAGACACAGCAAGTAGTACGAAAGCTATATATTGAACTAATAATAGACGCAAGTACCAGCAAGCTGTATCAAAACCGCCTTGTACAGATGGTACCCCTTAACTCAATAACTGAGGAGGATAATATCGAAACGTATTGAAAGAAAACCGAAGCATATATCATTTGGGTAGTAGAAGATGTTATTGGCAAGCAAACCCTAAAAAATCACCTTAATTCAAAACCATGGTTTACAGACGATGTTAAACTATTGTCAGAAGAAAAATGGAAAGCTTATCTAAAATGTAGAAGAAATAAGAGCTTGCGCGAGCACGAGTTTTAGGTCGAGAGGTCAGAAATAGAGTAAACTTAAAAATTAAAGAAATTCAAAAAGATTACTGGCTAGAATTTGCTAAGGATATGGAGAGAGATCTGTATGGTGCCTAAAAGAAAATATGGAACCTATTGAGAGAAAGGAAAAACTCATTAATGAATATACAGAAGTAAATGCTATAAATGAAGGGCAATGGATAAACTACTTCGCGCAGTTATACTGCAATGACGATGGCAATGTAGAACTACCTTAAAATGGAAACGAGGTAACCATTACAGAAGAACAAGTAAGAGAAGCTATGTAACCATTAAAGAAAAGAAAGGCACCAGGCAATGATGCAGAACTAACGGACTTAGGACTTATTAAATATGGAAGTGACTGTCTAATAGGAGAAGTAACAACGCTATTTCTAAGAATAATTGATGATGACTATATACCCGAAGACTGGAGGACGAGTATCACCATCCCTATCTATAATAAAGGTGACAAGCAAAACCCAAACAAGTTTGATAGAGTACAGCTGAACGATATGATTATAATATTAAAGGATAGATAAGTACTATACAAAATTACACAAATAATTCAGAACCTAAATACGAATAGCAAAATAAGGATTAGATTAAATTGCGATAGCACCCAGGACATACCCGTTGGTTCAAGGATAAGACAAGGTGAAAATTTAAGTACCTTCTTATTTAATCAAATAATTCTCAAAATCATCGTAAAGTTTAAATTGAAAGCACTGGGTACAGAAAAGATGCGGAAAAACTAAAAATAATTTGCTACACCGATGATGCGGTAATAATTTCCGGAAGAGAAAACGATTTCTAACGCTTACTAAATAAATTAAAAGAAAGAACAGAGAAATATAATATGGACACCTCGACAGAAAAGACAAAATGTTTCACCATATCTAGGGAACCGCTCCGATGTGAACTTGTAACAAATAACAAACCGGTGGGAACACAGTGTTGGGTAAATTACTCTAAGAAAGTAACTAAGTAAGTTAATCAGTTACTCGGCAAAAAAGTAACTAAGTAAGTTACTAAGTTACAGAATTATAAAAGTAACTCGAATAAGTTACTAAGTTACCATAAAGTAACTCGTTATTTTTTAAGTTACCTATTTTTATGAGACGCTACTAATGTACATGCAATTACTACCAACTTAATATCAACAGAAACACACATTTATAAGCAATTGTTTATTAGCAAATATTCTATACGTGGGGAAGGAACAGGCTTAGAGCTTAGAGGCGCTGGTTCAACGATTTTTTTGGGATTTTCCAAGGATTCTATTTTATTTTTCGTTATTATTGAAATATAGAGACGGTGAATGTATTTTCGTCTGAATTAGACACCCCCAACCTGCGCACAGGCGTTAGGAATGTACTTCTCAGTAATCCGCATACCTGCTCAGAGAGCTTCTAGTTGTTCAAGGATTAAAGATTACTGGAAAAAGCTGTCACCACCCAAATAGGATCCATCAAATATTATTTATTATCCACTAAGTACAAGAAGGTATTCCTGTGTTCCGTATTAGCATTTGCATACTAAAGCATTCGAAATTTCAACAAATTCTTCAGCTTC
>JABXWE010006395.1:0-15317 GCA_014611495.1 Limonius californicus | reverse complement strand
TTTGAAGAAAAAAGAAAGAGAAAAGCAAAACGATTTTATGATGAACTAGCTACTGATGAACGATTAACCGATGCTGAAAAATTATTTGAAGTGGAAGTGTACAAAACTACCATTGATATATTAATAAATCAACTGAGGTTGAGGTTTGAAAGTATGAATAACGTTTTTAACAATTTTAGTTTTTTAACTCCCAGAAATATTTTATCGCTGACAAAGATGATCTTTTTGAAAATGCCTCTAAATTACAAAGGAAGTATCACAAGGATTTATCTGAACAATTTCCTTTTCAAATGTTGAGTGTAAAAAAGGTGTTAAAAGATGACATTTCCAGAATGAGTACCGTAAGAGACCTTGCTGACTTTTTGCTTATTAAAAATGAGTGCACAGCTTCCAATGTACCTGATGTTTGTAGCGCGGTTATTTTATTCTTAACATTACCAGTTAGTGTTGCCTCGGCCGAGCGTTCCTTTTCTAAATTAAAAATAATCAAAAATTATTTAAGAAATTCTATGTCTGAACAACGATTATCAGATTTAGCTTTTATCAGTATAGAGCAGGAGCATATTAACACACTCAACATGGACAAAATTATTAACGAATTCGCTACAAAAAATGCGCGACGTGCAAGTCGCTTCTTGTAAACTTTGTGTTTAAACTTTTTAATTGACAAAATTGTTTCTTTACCATATTACATTATTACCAACGAAATTAAGGTAAGATTAATTTACTATTTATAGCTTGAGTTAATTTATTAATTTTATACGTTTATGATTCTGGTGTCGGATTCTTAAACCTACGGCTCTTAATTTTCAAATTCGTTATATATAAAAATCGGTAGAAGATAGTAGGGGGGCCATTGTAAAGGTTTTGCGGGGGGGCCCGTAGGATTTGCGTTACGCCACTGCGCAGAAGGCTCAATAAATTTCTAGAGATTGCATCAATTTTTTATTTTTACAATACCAAATTAAGTGGTAAACTAGAAAAACTTTGAAAAAATGTATACGCATAGAGTAGTAATATCACCAAATCTGATGCGCGATTTCCGTCAGCGTGGCATAGTGGTAAAGGATTATCTTTGTAATGCGATCTTCGGGAGTTCCAATCCTCCCTTCCGCTTTATTTCTTTAAACTATTTTTTTATGAAGAATGTTTTATTTCGGTTACTTTAGATTTATATTCCATAATTCTAGGTTTTTACAATAAACTTTGTAGGTCATCTCTAAAATATGTGTATTTTTTCCTTGGAGTTGCAGGTTTAATATATCCAGTTTCTTGAATATGTCCATCAACCAGCGCAATGCCATCACAAATAAGTGGTTTATAAACTTCTCTGCATCTTCATGCATTTCCTCTTCCACATTGCTATTTCGTCTCTTAATACGTAAACACGCTGTAAACATTTTCTCCGTGATAACCAAGTTTAAAGTCTTGATTGTAAGGATTTCATTTTTATATAATTCACTATGGTTATAATTGTTGTTAACACAATGTCCACACCAGAACTGCTTTCCTTTGTAGCAATAGCTCTTCTATGAATCACGCAATGTGTCCAAATACATTGCAGGGATTTTTTCCCAGCAAGGACTTGCAAACTTTTAACCCTTCCACACATAACTTAAGCACCATTGATGCAAATTTCAACACCATTACTCCATTGTATGTTTGCCTTGCATATAAAATTGTGCAATATTTTGAACAATTCTATTGGTTGACAAATCTTCAACTACTGATAAACCATCGTGAAATGGCTCAAAAGTAATTAAATGAAAATCCTTGTTGCTATCTGTTGCCTCGTCAAGCTGGATGGAGAATAATTGGCAAAAATCTTCGACAAAATTATTGCTGCATATCTGAACATATTATATCATCAAATCATAGAATCATTTGATAGAGGTATGAACTGCAGTTGTTTAGTAAAATTTTCCTCAAGTACAGCTAGCAGAATGACATCTTTTGCCATAGTGTTTTTTGTACCTAGCTATTTTACCTACAACTTTGTCAGAAGCCAGTAAAGCTTTTTCATTTACACACATTGCTTTCTTAATACTAGATTTTTGCTTTTCAGCACAGTTTAGTTTGGCAGCAAAAACTTCTCGAGCTTTGTTAACGTATTTCTTATGAAGTGTTTCTATATGTATTTTAAGTTTAGTTTCATGCTCTCAGTCGCCAAAATTTTGGAACAAATACCATACCGTGCATTTACTTCAGTCTTTGTGGAACCGAAATCTAAATGCCCTGATGCACATTTTCTTAATTTTACTCTCAGTATAATATTCTATGAATCTACATTTTTGAACGTCGGCGCTCTACAGCCGTCAGATACCTACCCGTCCAATTAAAATTTTGCAGAAACATTTCCAGAACATTCGAGACTTCCTGTGATGAAATCACATGGAAATGTTTCCAAAAGGCCGAAACGATACAATGGTCTGTGAAGTGATGCCACATCTACACTTACGGAAAATAATAATGAACCGTTTCTTAGTGCGTCAGTAGAACAAAAAGTAGAAAGTAAATGACGAAAAAGACAAGATCGGGTGAACGGAGTGGGATTGTGCGTTGGTGCTGATTCATCTCATTAGCATTAATGAGTTGACTTTGAGCTGTGTCTGCACAGAGAATACACACACGCACATTGAGCAACATAATACAGAAAGGGAGGAGTGAGTTTATCCTTGTAATATGGCACAGAACTTAAAAAAAACACACGGGTACACAATTTTCAAAAGATTTGATGACGTATTTAAATTTGTATGAATAATTAAAAATTTTTAAGTTAATTCCTAGTTTTTTTTTGTGTTGCTAAGCGAGATCTAGGACGCGGTTTCCGATCATCTCTATGCACTTAGGCACTTTGGCCCATTGTTTAATAAAACTGTGACTTTTGCCGATCTGCCATAATTCCAATAGTAGCAGTAGCCAATAGCACGGGACCTCAGGCTTTAATTCTTATCCGACAGAAGGACCACTTTCAGATTTTATTTCGACAAAAAAATAGCACCGGATCAATTCGAATCATTCCAGGTATCAGAAAATTTTTCTGATTCCCTGGGTGGTCAGTATTGGTTTCCGGTCTCCATTTGCTGTTGGGGATCAAATTAATGGCACTCCTCACGTTATGGTCGCACTAGAGGAGTAACAAGATGTAATTCAATTTCAATTTTCAAATTATTTATTGCCTCATAAAATATACATGTCACACATACAATCTATAAGGCAAAAGCCGTTATAGGAGCCAAGCAAAAGTTATGTGAATTAAATAAAATAAAAAAACGTAATTAAATTGTGGGCACCGCTGCAGCGTCGTTGCATCTCGTTCAGGCAGCGCTTAGTTTCAGGTAGCCAGGTCAGTGTTGAGGTGAACGTGACACCCAGGTATATTCATGAAGGTGAAAGAAGCAAAGGGCTGTTCCAGAGCGTGAGGTGGTCGTCGCGCGTTTGGAGAAAACGGCAACGGCAGTTGCTGGGATGTCGAAACATGATGGTTTGGGTCTTATCGGGGTTTGGCTTTACTCTCCAGCGCTGAAACCAGAATTTCAGTCTGTTGAGTTCCGCCGAAAGGGTGCGGGAAGCTTGCTGGCTTGTACATGCTGTGACCCAGTTAACAAGACTAATGACTAATTATTTGATTGGCTAATGGAGTACCTAGATTGTACCTTTTACCTCCCTCATCTGGGCTGGATGGCTTCTGAAAAATGTAGAATGGGTTATGGGGATGGGGGGGCATACTACCTTAATTTATGGAAGCAGCAAGATGGTCTTGGGTTGTGTGAGGAGTGGAGCGTTTATCCTTGGAAAAAACTGGCGATGTCCTGAGCATAGCTCAGGATGGCGGTTAGGATTTCAGCTGGGCTTTTTGCTTCGTTGATGGCTTGGGCTACTTTCTGGGCAACGGTGATTAGGAAAAATCAAACTTGTTAATTAATGCCAGCAGGGCGGTAAAACTCCCGAAGGAGTCTTGACTAGGAGCGGTAGTGGGAGCGGGAACGGTAGGTAGGGTAGCGGGCCTATCGGGGGTGGCTGGTTGACTAGGGGCGGCGGATATTCCTTCAATCTCTTTGGCGGGGGTGGTGGCTGTCGGGGCGGTATTGGAATGGTCTTGCATCACTACGTTTGCCCCGGACGGGGAGCGGCTGACTTCGGGTACGCTGGGCATCCCTTGAAGTTGGCTGGGTGGGGTCCCTCACAGTTTACGCAGGTGGCCGGTACATTTCGCTTTTTTGTGCAGGTGCCGGTATGGTGGCCTTCACCGCACTTGCGAGCGGCGTTACAACAGTGTTGCGAGTGCCCGAATATCTGACAGCGTGGTACTGCCCTACGGAAGTTTTCTTTCTTGGGGCTTCGACGAAAACCGTATGGGACGTAACGGACTTCAGTTCGAATATCTTTTTCCCTGTTTCGTTTTCTTTAAGTTCAACAAAAACCAACGGCATTGGTTTTTTTTTCGGCGCCACGCCGCATTCTGCGGCCCGAGTGGACTGGAAAGCCCTGGAAAGCCAGATATTTTTGGATTTCATCATCCTGGATGGATTCCGGGATGCCCCGGATAGTGATCTTCAGAGATTTTTCTTCTGCCAGCTGGTATGTATGGTAGTCGAAGTTCTTGGTGGTCAGATGCTTCGTGATTCCACGAAAGTCGTCCACGGTGGCGGGCTGGATGCTGATGCCATCATGGATATTCTTCACCTTCGTGAAAACGAGCTTGGGGCGAGCAAGCTCCTTGGAGAAGCTGAGCCATTTATCCTTTTCTCGAAGGACAACGGGGGAACGTGGCTCGTTCTTTCTTCCGCGACCTGTGGAAGAGGATAGAATCAATTAATGGTGGTTAAAACGGGGATGGTTTCGGCTTCTTCGTCGCGTGGCCTCTTCACTGCACGCTTGCCGCGCACGGGTATGAAATCGTCGGCATCCATGAGCGTATCGCTGGGGGCGGCGGAAGTTGGTCCCTGTTTTCCCTGGATAGGGGCAGGAGCGGAGGTGAACTCGGGTTGACGATGGTGGCTACTTAAGGAGCTGGTGTGTCGTAGCAGACCGTGTTACGGGTGCTGGCGTCGGTTTCTTCGGTGTCGTGCTGGATGTTGTTTAAGACCTGGCGGAGAGCATCGGGATCAGTGCTGCAGAGAAAAGACTTTAATTCCTTCACAGTAAGGCCCGCCATATTGTAGATAGTGCGAGTCAAAGCGTGAAGGTTTAGCTTTTTAAAAAACTAGGATATTCTAGTGAAGTTCACTGGATATTCTTAAGTAAAGCAGTCAACTGCTCTGGACGAGTGCTGGGCTGCTTCTCCAATAATGAATCTCAATCTCCCAAGTAACACGACTCCACACGCATACACCTTTACATAAGGCAGGTTAAGTACGGTTACGCACCAACATGGTAACTTGCAGAGTCGGACCCAGTTGTGCATAGCACAAACTAGTTTAGCTTTGCCTCACACCACCTCGACACTGCGCAAGCGGTACAAATCACGATAATGAATGAATGAATGTGATCGTATCGCATTTAGCAGAATCTATTACGTATTATCAGTAGGATGCAAGTCCTGATCAGCCACTGGCTGTTGCTAATCGCGGTTGAATTTGATAGATGATGCCCTTTCATTTTCTGTACATTTTCCTATTGCTAACAGGGGTTAGAAAATGCCCTGCGCAGAAATACTTGTGTCTTGTTCAAGCCCCTGGTTAAACTAATGCTAAATGCAGTGACTTTTAAATATCAATTTGAAGTGGCATGTTCACTGACCAGCTGCACTTTTTCATCATAATAAATAATTTAAAGTTGCCAGTGAATTTCAGACATAAAATAATAAACCATTTGGATGAAAACACTGTGTTGTGGGTTGATATCGATTCGAAAGGAGAAGGTAATTAGTGGATAGTAGTTTTCTGCAGAAACGAATACTTCGTGTGCACCGCAGAAAAAGTTTAAAAAGGAAAATAAACCTAGTTTCGAATATCAAAATTAATTTTCCGAACACAAAATCCTTCTGAATTTATTAATCTATCGACTTTTTAATACTGTTGTCTGATGTTTGGTAATGCCCACTTTAATAAACTATTACCGAGATAATTTATTACGTTATTCGGATAACTTAAACTTTTTTCTTAATTGTATGACTCTCCTGTCACAATTATACAACATTTTCACAAAATATTTGCGAACAGAATCACCAAGAAATTGGAATACTACCAACCGATTGAACAGGCAGGATTCCGAAAGGGATACTCCACTGCTGACCACCATCTAACAATCAGAACCTTGATAGAAAAAGTCAACGAATATAGGATGCCACTGTATTTACTTCTTATCGATTATGAGAAGGCGTTAGATTCGGTCGAACCCTAAACGATTGAGAAAAGTCTGCAAAATAACAGAGTTGATTCTAGATATATACCTACCTACAACTATTACGAAACATCAATAGAATGAGGGCTAGGGCAAAAACAGTTTACTTAGCGTTCATGGACATGGAGAAGGCGTTCGATCGTGTGCCGAGAAACAAAATATGGGAGGCCCTGAAGGAGAAAAATGTTAATAATAAATTAATTAGAGTCGCAAAATGCCTGTACCGAAACACCAGAAATAAAGTAATAAGTAAAATACGGAGACCGAAATATTCCACACAAAAGAAGGGGTCAGACAAGGGGGCAGTTTAAGCCTACTTTTATTTATTATATTCATGGATCAATTAAGGAGAAGTGCCAAAATAAGAATACAACCACTATATGTTGGGTAAAGAAATCTCGAAAAGGTTGATATCTCGGAATGCGCCTTTGCAGACGATATAGCATTAATAACTCTGGGAGTGAAAAGGAATTAAAAGAAATCCTAAAAGTATGGAATGAAATCTTAATAGAAAATGGAATGAAAATGAATAAGTCCAAAACCAAAACAATGGTAATAGCAGCGGAAAGAAAGGAAATTCGGGTTATGGTAGACGAAGAGCCCATAGAACAAGTAAGCAGTTACCAATGTTTAGGAGTATCTCTAGAAGAAACTGGAAATCAAGGAATAGAGGTGAATAGTAGAATAGAAAAAACTAACAAAGTCTACTATGCTCTAAGCAAAGGGATTATTAACAAGACAGAAATTACGAGGGAAACAAAGATGAAGGTTTACAAAACAATATATAGACCAATACTCACGTACGGATGTGAATCATGGGTACTTTCGGACAGAGAAAAAAGTAAAATTAGAGCATCTGATATGAAATATTTAAGGAGAGTGAAAGGCGTAACAAAAAGAGACAGAATCAGGAGCGAGGAAATAAGAGAAGAACTAAAGATAGAATCTGTAGAAGAATTCCTTGAACGAACACAACTGGGTATTTACAAAGGATGGAGAGTAGAACGCAAACCAAAAACATTTGGGAATTAAAAGCGGCAGGTAAGAGGCAAAGAGGAAGGCCGAAAAAAACATGGGATGAAATAATTGGAAAAATACTAAAGAAGAAAGGAAAAATGTGGGCGAGACGAAAAGACTAGCAGAAGAAAGAAAGACGTGGAAAAAGTTTTTAATTAAAATGGGGAACATTAAATATAATGAATATAGCTATACGTATCTAATTGTAAATGTAAATGTAATAGAATGTACTAAAATCCTTACACCCTTATGGATAAACAAGGAAATGATTATATATGATGATTATATATACGCAGCTGCCACAGTCGAAATACACGAAGTAACAAACCTAATCCCAATTAAACTTGGAGTTAGGCAAGGTGATGCAATAAGCCCAAAAGTCTTTATAACAGCTTTGGAAGACATATTTAAAAAAACGACTTGGGAGCTGAAAGGGGTTGTTATTAACGACGAAAGGCTCAACCACTTGAAATTTGCGGACGATATTGTCTTAATATCAGACAACTTAGAAGGCACAATAGAGATGTTCACCGACCTTGCAAAAGAGTCGAAAAAGATAGAATTGAACGTAAACATATCCAAAACTAAAATCATGATTAATGCAGCCCAACCCGATCAAATTGTGGCTGGCGAATATAACTTGGAAAGAGTCGACGAATATGTACTTACTACTTATATCTAGGACAGACAATATTACTATCGGCAAAGAAAACCAAACAGCTGAAATCAACAGAAGAGTACGTTTGGGATGGGCAGCTTTCTGAAAGACATCTACTGTACAAAAGAACCAGAATATACCACTCCATCTAAGGCGTCGAGTATTTGACCAGTGTGCCCTGCCGGTCCTCACCTACGGCGCTCAAACCTGGACTTTTACTAAAGCAAATGAAGACAAAACCGCGAAGACATAAAGATGGATGGAAAGAATAATGCTGAGTATAAGGCTAAACGATCGGAAAAGAAACGAATGGATCCGTCGAAGAACCAAAGTTAAAGACGCTGTTGAATATGTTCCCGCGCTCAAATTGAGAATTCTATGGTCATACGATGAGACAAAACGACAATCGATAGAACAGAAAAATACAAACATGGAGACCGTGGGCAGCCAAACGAAACAGGGACAATTTAGATAGGCAGATGATATCAAAAGAACTGCGGGACTGGCATGGAGAAGCAGGGCCCAAAATCGGAAGAACTGGAAAGAGATACGGGAGGCCTTTGTCCAAAGATGGACGAATGTGGGCTGAAAAAGAAGAAGAAAGTATAAAAAACAGATTTGCATTATTTTAAGTAGTAGTGAAATCAGAATACTGTTTCAGTTTTTATTAAATTGCAGTAGAGATCAAAATTTCACTGCAATAAGGCGATTAGCAACAGCCAATGGCAAATCGACAGTATCGTCCTGGTATTTGCACCAGTATAAATACAGCCCTAATAACATTCCCAAAAATATGTACTTAGTATAGTTTTAGTGAGGGCATAATAAATTATTTGGTTAATACTAGAAATTAATAAATTTATTATAATCTGCATTTGAATTTTGAAATCATGTACCTAAATTTCTCGAAAAGTAGTACACCATTCTCGTTGAAGCGGCCTCTAGCGTCAGATCTGGAGATTAACTGACGGAAGTCAAATTACAAATGGCAGCCAATGTAATGTGTTGTTAATTTTTGATTTACTTGAACGCAAAACGTATTAGGTATTAATTTGTAGGACTGTTTGCTGATAATATACTTAAATGTGTTGTTGTTGAAGAAATGGCGAAACTGGTTGATGTGTATCGACCCCCAAAGCCGCTCAGCAGGAGACAGTTGCCCCTTGTTGTGGATGAAACACTAACGGTAATTTCTTTTAAAAAATAGTTTTGACTGGTGGTTTGTGGCTATTTAACGTAGTTCGGTGACCATTATATTAAACGCGTTATTATGATTTCGCGTTTCGGCATGTCTCTTTCAGAATTGTCTTATTATGCACATGTTTGTTACAGATGGTGATGGACCTGAAGTCCATGGGGCTGGTTTGTGACAATCAACACGTGAAGGGAAAAGAATTGGATGAATTTGTTCGCAAAATGAGTATTTTGACCGAATGTGAACTTCGGTCTGCACTGCAAGTTACACGATCAGATATGTTACATGTCTTAAACCAGGCTGTACCCTGTGTTGGATGTCGTAGAAGGTAAACAATCATTTAATGCTTATCCAACTTTCGCATCATCAAATTAAATTTATTCTGGTATTGTCCTTCTGAGGTTTTTAATTTTTTTTACTATAAAAGTGTTAATTCTAATGATTTAGGCCAGAAATAGGGTTAACCTCAAATTTAGTATTAATAGGTGTTTTTATGATTCAGAGGTAATTACTAGCCAAGTTTTACTGTTCTTGTATTACGTATTAGCTCTGTATTAGATGTTCAGGATGTTTCTAAAAGGTTTAGCAGTTTAAAGTTAATGTACGACTGCAATTATATGCGACCTCATGAATATTGTTTAATCAGAATGTAAAACAGATTGTGCAATCACAATTTTCATTATTTTACATAGGTTGAAACGAAGCGTAGACTTGGAAAATGTAAATACTTTATTTTTTAAGAAAAATATCCATAACCTAATTTTTTGTTGTTTTATGGTCATAATGACATGATTCATTTTGATACTGAATAATTAATTTTTGTGAAAAATAATTTAGTAATTTTATAAATATTTAAATTGGTAATTTGGGAAATTGAAGGTAAAAGGAAGAAAATGAAAACTGATAATATTTATACTTTTCATCCTAGCCGGGGTTTTATACGAAGAATAATCAAATGTTAGGTTATGTCGTTTCTCGATGACAGTGGTTGTAGCTCCAAATTAAATTTAGTTATTCAGGAAATTTTTAAGTGTGCTCATAGCAAAAACCAATTTGAAAGGTGTTTAATTATATACTGTTAGAATACAATAAATAATTAAATATTAAATCAAAAAATGTTTCTTAAAAAGGTACGGTTTTATGGAAAAACTTGATTACCTGGGACAATTTCTACCCTTCATTGGGTAATCTTTATTTGGTTATAACCGCAGGTTTTGAAAAACAGTCATTCCGAGATCAAATAATTGTTTTTGTGTCAAATACAGCGATAATTTTATAAACATATAATTTTTCTGGGGATATTAGGTTATGTTCTGACTTTATGGCAGTCGTTGTGGTGTCACTTTTAAATTTGAAATTATGTGGAAGTTTCAGTACGATATTTTTTTGAAAAAATCATTTGGAATTGAATCCAATCATCTACCATTACTTCAATATTATAAATCTTATATTTATCGTTGGTTGTAATCAATGTTTCTTAGTGGGCTCATTCATTTTCTGAAAATTGTTGTAGTTTTAATCGGGCTTTGGTTCATCAGTGACTTACTAATAAAGTATTCAAAATTCTACTTATTCGTTGGGCAATAAAATACTATTTCTTAGATTCATAATGGTTCTTACAACTATTGCAAATGTACGTATTAAATTTTAAAATGCAGAGAACGGTAGTTCTAAAAGAATTTATCTTACAAATAAAAATATTCTTTTTGTCTAAAATTCAGTGTTTAGCAATCATCGGATATCTTACAGACATAAGTACTTCATCATTACAAGATTTAAAAGACCATGTCATCAGTTTTGGTTTTAGAAAGAGATCATAAATTTAAGGATTATTGAAAGTGTGGTAGTAAAGTTTTATGGAGCACTTAAATAAGGCAACAAATAGAGGCCCCATCCCAAAATTAAGTGTCATAGGGAGAGTCCTCTGTAGTGAAAGAGCCAAACGATATGTAAAATTTGACCTACAGCTTGCCGGATTTAACCTTGCTTGTGAGTGAACATTGCGCGCTACCACCACTACCACGAAATTGGTGGGGGAGGCCTGGAGATCATTTCATAGTGTGTTTGTAGCAGTCAACATCGCTGTACACTCTAGTGAAAAGTGCGTGCAATGGAGTTTCACTCTAAAATTAAAGCAGAGAAGAGTACGCGCGTTTCTTTTACTGAGTGTACCGAATGCTAACTGCCCGTATACATTGTATTCGTCTCTGTTCCTCCTAGTGCCCACTCTCTCGCGGCGCGCAGTTCCCACCAGCAAGGTTAAATCAGTCAAGCTGTACATACTTTCTACGTTGTAAAAAAATGCTCTAAATTTAACTATTTAGGCCCTTTATTAGCTGTTGCATTTTGCAAGGAAATTATGTATCCTCTCTACTTCAGAGCCCCTCTTGTTTAGTTGTCATTTAATACGGTGTAAATTTAAGGTGCAAACTATATATATATATTTCAGCACTACGGGCCTTCTAGGCCCATGGCTTAGTCCTAATTACATTTCATTTACATTTCACCTTTTACATTTAATATTTTACATTTCCTTAAAACTTTACTAACTACTCTTCTCCATCCGTCTCTGTCTCTTGCTCTATTTCTCCAATCTTCCACTCCTGTTCTCTTCACATCTTTCACCACAGCGTCCAGCCACCTCTTTTTTGGCGTCCTTTTTTCTTCTTTCCACCAGTCCCTCCTTCCAGCATCCTCTTCGCATGTCTGTTTTCCGGCATGCGGCTGACGTGCCCTAGCCATCTTACCCTCTGGGCTCTTATGAACGCCGTTACGGATGGGTCGCCATATATTTCCTGTACCTCTTTATTAGTTCTTCGTCTCCACTCGCCGTCCTCTGTTTTCACTCCTCCCAGTATTTTTCTTAAAACTCTCCTCTCCCATGCTTCTAGTTTCTCTTCCATCTGCTTCGTCATTGCCCATAATTCACTTGAGTATGTTACGGACGGTCGAACAATCGTTTTGTAAACTCTTAATTTTGCGGCTCTAGAGATTTCTTTGGCCTTCAATATATTGCTGATAGCACCTACCGCCTTACTACCCTTTGTAATTCGTTTTTGGATTTCTACCCTTTCATCTATGGTATTTGTTAGTGTCATCCCCAGGTAATCGAAGCTATTTACCTTCTCGAATTTATATTCCCTTCCTTCCACTTTCTTCTCGTTTATTACTAGCCCATATGTTCTTGCTGTGCTTTCCAGTTTACCAAATACCCTTTCTAACTCCTTTCTTGATCTTGTAATTAAAGCTAGGTCATCGCTTCAATACCACTTTCCCTCAATATTACTTCTAGGACAAAATTAAACAGCACCGTGGAGATAGGGTGCCCTTGCCTCACACCTTTATTTCCAGTGACACTTTCCGTTACCCGTCCATCTATCAAAATTTTGTTCTTCTTCTTCTCGTTTCCTCCTTATGCCCCTTCGGAGTTAGTTTTTATTAGGGTCATTTTTACTAATTTTATAAGTTTCGTTGGAATCTCCAGCTTTTTGAGGACCTCATAGAGTTTTCTCCTGATTATCGTATCGTACGCCTGGCGGAAATCGATAAATAACATATGTAGCCCTAGGTTTTGCTCGTAGATGTTGTACTGGATCATTTTTACCGTAAAAATTTGATCGGCGGTGCCTCGTCCTTTCTTGAATCCTCCTTGATATTCGCCTATTACTCGCTCTTGGTACTCACTCAGTCTGTTCCGCACAAGTCGCGCCAATATCTTATTATATGCCACATCCAGCAGCGATATTCGTCGGTAATTTTCGCATTGGCACCTATCACCCTTCTTATGAATCAGACAGATTATCGCGTTATGCCATGCCAGTGGCGTTGGCGTTTGTTCACTTCTCCACACGTTTGTCATCAGGTTAGCTATCTTCTGCTTAAGTCTATCTCCTCCCCATTTGTATACTTCCGCTGGTATTCCATTTTCCTCGGTACTTTTGTTATTTTTTAGTTTATTTATCTCTTCTATTATCTCTTCTATTATCTCCTCTTGCATCGGTTCCTTTATTACAGATCGGTTTCTCTCTTCCTCTACCCTCTCCTCTTCCTCTATCTCCCTTTCCTCCTGCTCATTCTCATCCCAAATCAGTTTTTCGTAGTATTCCTTAAATATCTTAAGCTTCCAATGGTATTATGAGTATATAAACACTGCAACCACTTTAAGACGTTCAGTGGCTCTTCGAATTTCGTCAAGAGCCGTAAAATGCCATCCCAGAAGAAACAAACGAATTATCAGACCAAAAGCGGTATGAAATTATTTTTCACTATAAAGGAGGTACTCAGTCGCAAAATTGCCGCGATAGTTAAATGTAATCAATCTTCAGTTATTCGAGTTATTAGAAAGTATGCTGAAGAAATCGACGACAAACCGCGTAGTGGGCGACCAAAGAAAACCTCAGTTCGAGATGATGCTGTGTTAAGAAGAACAAGCCTGGCAGATAGAAGTCTTAATTCCACTCAATTAACCAAACTATGGTCCGAAGCTACTGGAGTAAGCGTGTGCACTTCTACTGTGAGAGGAAGACTACTTAATTTTGGACTTAGAGAATGCAGAGCACGGAAGAAGCCACTGGTTTCCGAAAAGCAAAGACTAAACCGTTGGCTATGGGCCAAGAAACATCGAAACTGGACCACAGAGCAGTGGAAAAAAGTGCTATTTAGTGATGAATCAACTTTTAACATCAATAACCATGCTGGCAATACGTATATCAGAAGGTATCCTGGGGAAGAATTTTCACCAAAATGTATACTTCCAACAATTAAGGATCCAACCTCCGTTATGGTATGGGGTTGCATGTCTGCTCAAGGAGTTGGTCGACTATATGTCGTCTCTGGAATGATGAACGCCGCCAAATACCTTGAAGTACTGGAGAATAAGATGCTACCTAGTGGAAATGACCTGTTTGGTGAAGAAAAGTTTATTTTCCAGGAAGACAATGCCCCTTGCCATAGAGCAAAGCTGGTTAAATCCTGGATGACGACCAACAAAGTGGACAGGTTGGACTGGCCAGCGCATTCTCCAGATCTGAATCCAATAGAGAACTTGTGGCAAAAGATATCAAGCATCATATCTAAAAAACCCCACAAAGAAAGCCGAATTAATCGAATCTGTGATTCACGCTTGGTTTCATTGTATTTCGAAGGAGGAGCTAGAAAAACTGGTAAATTCCATGCCAAAAAGATGCGAATTGGTCATCAAAAACAAGGACTGGCCAATCAAATATTAAAATTAGTTTAAATTTAAATAATATGTTATATAATGTTGCAGGTTTATGTCTTAATTTACATTGCATAATTTTTGTATTTCGAATAAAAAATTTTTCTAACTGCTTAACCAAACTTTTTGTTGTGTTTTTTTATTATATTATTGTGATTAAGTACCTATTTGATATAGACAAAGAACGGTTGAAAAATATAGGAAGGAAGTGCGATAAACTTCAATTTTCCTGAATTTTGTGAGGTGATGCAGGACTTTTTAACACCACTGTATGTACACAATTTTAAATAATTGTGACACCATTAGAAAAAAACGAAGACCTAGATTGAGACAGAAAATGTATATCGCTGAGGAACTGCATCGCCAAACTATCAAAACTGTGTACAAACGATGTCAACAATTGCAAATAGCTTTTCAAAAACGGGTTTTACTAAAAATTATACGCACGAATAAGAAGCACTAGACAATATCGTTCTTGTAGAATTAAAAAAAAACTGGGAAAACTTGTAAACCGTTAAAATTAATCTGCATATTGATGAAAATGTTACATACAGTGTGTGAGTAGGATATTATTGACAACACACATAAAGATTTTGGAGAAGAAACTGAAGAAAAAGAACTCCAAAAAAAAGAAGACAATAATATAGTTCCCATTCTTGCATAAAACAACGTTCTAACTGCATTTTTCACAATTCGGCAAGCATTTCAGTATCAAGAAAATTAATCTGAAGCAGTGTTTTCTAGTTTAAACAAGTATGAAACAATTTTCAGACAAACTTTATAAAAATGTTGCCATATATCAAATTTTCTATACATATAACAATTTTTTTTTCGCGGTATATAAATTTGGAGAACCGACCAGCTATTAGATATAATTCGGTAAA
>JABXWE010006394.1:0-47347 GCA_014611495.1 Limonius californicus | reverse complement strand
AAAAAAAAAACAATGGAAAGGCAAAACCTGAATGAAAACCTATAGCAAGATAATGCTGTAAAACGTCGCTATATATATATATATATATATATATATATATTATATGTGTGTGTGTGTGTGTGTGTGTGTGTGTGTATATAAATATGCTATTGAAGGTAGCCTCGAAAGTTAATAAAATCTTGTCAAGAAGATGGTAATGGCCAATGAGCCAACAACAGAAGTGCATCAGCAAATCTAAATCGGGTGGCAACAAAGCCTTCACTCGTTGGAGGTAATATGGGTATAAGCCAAAATTATGTAGGGTCCTCCATATCATCATTTGTGTAATACCTGCATTACTGTATACTCTTATGGAAAAAGCTGTATATGCACACTATTTAAAGCCGCCGGACCCGTCGCAGCCACAGCATATCAATTTAAAATATTTTTTCTAAAAAAAGCTGGCTTTCTGTTTGTTTTTTGACTTCGATATACCGTTAAAAGGAGTTCGGGTAAATTAATTTTAATTTGTTAACTAGCTAACTCATGTACGTACACCTCGCTATATTTTCCTACATTCCTAAAAAGTAATTTAATCATAGAGGGTGCGGTTGCGGTCAGATTTTGATTTCGTAAAAATCCATTAAAACACATCCCATTAATCCCTCAAAGTAGTTATAAAATTCCATAAACTATGTTGGAATTTTTCCCCTCACAACCCCAACCGCACGGGCGATCATGAGAATTTTACAGCACTAACCACGAAAGCCCTAGAATTAGCGAATCCCAATTTGGCCGCAAATTATGAATGGGTAGTGTGAGTTGTGGAATTGTTAGTGCTTAGCACCCTTGTAACTGTTTTATAGTATTGCGGCCGTTCGCTGCATCGCCCTGAGAAATTTTAGTGCCATTGTAAACTCGAAGCAGATTGAAAACGCAGACAGGATGAAACGTCTGCGTTTATGAACGTCAGAGTGGAAAAGCAAAGGCTGTGTCGTCCTTTCTACGTCAAGCTAGATTGGGCTTTTACAGCTAGCATATTTTCCCGAAACGCTACTCATTTTGTTCATAGATTATAACGGTTTAGCGAAGCGCAAGCTGATTCTGAGTAAACATTAATCGAGAAAAGAGCACTTCACGCAGATCCAATCACTTTTAAAAATACGGGGCAATAAAAACTGCTTAAAATACATAGGATTTTGTCAGACAATGGCCATTTAATCATAATGTTTGATGGTAAGCTGCAGCGTGGGTCGATCCAATTACGATGCGGCTGCTCATCAAACCGCAAAGCAATAAGCAAACTTTGGCTTCCCTTCGTGAAAAAAACTTATTTAAATTCCACATTAATTAGATACAACGGAACAATTAATTTGCGGCATAGTGTTTAAAACTTAGGATCAATTCAGATTAATTAATTAAATTAAATTTAAATTAGCTCCGCTTCAGATCTCTCCGGCGTCTATCTTTAAAGTTTCAGCGAAATTAAGTTAGTAAATAGGAACTTTTACTGGGAAACTTAAATTATCGTTGTAATTATTTATATGAATAGAGACGGGATTTCAGAAACTCCGAATTATAAGATTCATAAGATTTAATCTACACTGCTTTACATGAGATAACAAGCCGTGACAAAAGGTTTACCCCAGTTTTGCATAAACACGGAAATGATTTTTTTTATTGTCAACGCGGCGCCTTCGCGTCGAGAATAATTAAAGTTTGACTGGATCCGATTGGAAAATTCTGCATTTGACAACATATAATTAAACAAAAAGGTGTTAGACGTCTTAGTAATGGTTCTATAACTCGCTGATTATTTATCGATCTCAAATATTTTTTCGAAATTAATGCAGAATTTAAATTTCCTTGTTCTCGTTTCTTACTTTCTTCGCTCCAAATTCGTATATTTAAATAAGCCGGCCCGCTTTAAAATTCCTGTGGTAGCCATGTCGATTTTGTTTTATAAAGTAGCGCCAAGTAAGCAGGGTGATTACATCAATGTCGAAACAATGATAAATTACCCTTAAATGTGCCAAACGTATAATATCATCCCCTTAATAGTACGGTTATAAATTATAGGGTTGCATGTGTAAATTTAATAGTAATCGAGGCCAGAAGAAATTGTTTCTTGCAATACTATTTTATTCATGTTTGCCGAAACATTTCGCTTCTAAAATTGTATTCAACATAGTTCTAAATTAGTAACACAATTGGTTTTTTGTGTATGTTTGTTTATGACAGCTTGTGGGTGTAAATAATATCATCATCCCTGAATACACGCGTTTTTTGTCCGTCTATATTATTTTGAGTTAACAATTATTGGCTTATTTGTATAAACTGCATTGTAATTTTTATCACAATCGTCTTTTGTAGAGCATGTAAAAAGTATGAAATACTACGAGGTTTATTCGGAAATTAACGGCCGATCGGCCGCAAAGCGAAAACATAAACTTTAAACAAAAAATAACATGTTTTATTTCATAATGATAATTTGAGTCCCGGAAATGGCTCATTAGGGTACCAGGTACTGTAATATTTTGCGGACTGATTCATCCAATTCTCCCACAAAATGAAACACCTGTTTTAAATTCTTATACTTCTTAAAAAATTAAAAAAAAAACATTATGAAAAATTAAATTTATACTTAGTTTAACATGTTTTGTGAATATTAACGGTAATGGTACAACCGCTGTTATCGGAAACGTTTATAGAAGAAGGCACATTTTTATTACTAACTATGGCGGAAGATGATTGATTTTAGTGCAACACCTCCACAAAAGTTTGACCCCCTTGTATCATTTTTGCTACCTTTTTTTTGTCTTCAATAGATTCTTCAACATATTTTTCAGCAACTCTTCCATCCTCCATGCCGTTTTAAAACATTGATATCAGCCCCAGCGTTGGCCAACAACGTCGACGAAGTTCTTCTGAAGCAATGACCTGTATACTTTTGGGGATGTTCAAGATCAAGAAATTCAGCGATTTTTCTAGGTACTCCCCCAACAGTATGTATATCAATCTTTGGCTTATGCATTTACCTTGTCTATAGCCTTCCAAAAGTGCTCTCTCAGGAAGGTTTTTTGGTCGCAAATTGTATTATTTTCTGAAGAGATCCAAGTATTGCATCTCATCGCTGTTAATCACAGTAAACACCCGTCTAAGGTGTTTTTGTTTGATTAATACGAACCACTAACTGAGACCCAGTATCCTCTACATCATCAACGATTAAATTATAAATTCCTTCTCTTCGACACCTTCCAGAATTCCTAGCAAAGCGATTACCTTTACTAGTAAATACTTCTTTGTAGATGCCTCCCTCATGAATTTTTCAACTTCTTCCCTAGTCAGCACCTTCGACTGATTTGGATGGTGGCCCACATTTTGCTTTTTTAAAAAAGCTAACAACTTAGGTAAACGTGAAATGTCGACATGCTCATTAACGATCACCATTGACTTAACCATCGAGTACTTAGACCAGAATGATGAACTATTAAATGTTTTCGACTGAAGGGTAAAATGTTATCAGTTAAAAGCAAAATTCTTAAAAAAGAAACTTATTTAACCAAATGGAAAAAGTAAGCCGACATCGTGTTTTGATTAACACTCGTTTCGACGTCATATTTCTTGCGCCAGTTACAAAATAACGCATATTCCTTCCCATACTTTTGTGAAGACTTGACAGGAATAAGTTTTCCTGCAGGTTCTGCGCTTCTCTGAGAAATTTCACTTGATTCACTAGTCATTTTCCAGCAGGTATTATTTTTCGTTATTTTTTTTACAAAGCAATACGTCTGCCTTTAAGTGTTAACTTAGTAACTTTGGTTTCTGTTAAATAATCAAAGTCACATAGGAAGGTATCCGTTAAAATAACAATTTATTTTTTAATATAATGATTACATTGCCTATTGTCAAATATAACATGTAACATTTTAATTTTGCTTTTTATTTAAATTCGTTAACGGTATGAAATAAAACGTAGTACGATACACGTCCGTGAAGTTATTATTACGGTGCTCGTTTAGATATTCCTGACTCGGCTCCTTCGTCGCCTCGTCCATAAACATCTAACTCGTACCGTAATAAATCACTTTCCGGACTTCTAACGTAAATTAGTATAAATGTTAGACACACTCCTAATCTACCTATTTATATAGTCACCATTCGAATTTAAAGACCTACCATATCATGGCATAACTTTCTGTATACCTTCGTCATACATGGTTGTCGCCTGTGGCCAAATCTAATCCTCTACCATTGTTTTGGGCCGTCATCTTCGAGAAAATCATCGCGGGTTCTGAAAACATTTTTAACATGGATAAGGAGGTGATAGTTACTCGGCGCTAAGTTAAGCTATATGGGGGGATGCTTAGAATTTCCCAGGTGCATTGTTCAATTAGTTGCACAGTGCACGCCGCCGTGTGCGGCAGAAGCATGACTCCAGAGATCAGCAATCCTCGCCTTCTGTCTTGAATCGCCCTTCTAAACTTTCTTTAAGGTCTCATTATTTATTAATTTTTGTACTACATTCTAGGAAATCAACCAACAATAAACCTTTCTTGTCCCAAAAAAACAGTAGCTATAAACTTTCGGTTTTCTGACATTTACTTGAACTTTTTGGCTTTAGTGAACTCGCATGCTTCCACTGCACATATTATAGCGTGACTTGAACATTTGTGTATGAAATTAAAGTTTCGCCGCCAGTCTCAATACGAATCAGGTACTCATCGCCATTAGGTTTGTAGCGATGCCATAAGGTTGGTGCAGAGGCCATTCCCCGGTTTTGCGAACATCAGTTTGGTACCCATTTCGCACAAAGTTTGTGGTACTGTAGCCGCTCGTGACAATTTCATACAGTAACGTACCTGAACATTGAGCAAAATTTATGACCATTACTGAACTCGTGAAATGCCGATCTTCACAAATGTTCTTCTTCGCTTTTTCCATAAAATCGTCATTGTCAACAGGTCTTCTTCCATTTGTTTCATCATCGTGCACGTTTGTTCGGTCATCTTTGAAATTCCTACACCATAGTCTAATCTATCTTTCGCTCGACATTCGACGATAAATTTTGACAGCGGTTACGTTTTTTGCATGGCAAAAACGAATCACAGCGGACCCTTCTCACTTTTCAATCTTAGTGCTCATTTTAGCTCTTTATTATACAATTGAATACAGTTATAGAACCACGATAAAGTGACTCATGAACCACTGAAGTAGCCCTGAAATACGCAAAATTGACTACGCCCTTAGATTCCGAATAAGCTTCTTAGAATAACATGTTTCAAATGCCGGTTTCTATCTACATGCTGACGTGCAAAATGTTATTATGTATATGTTTGTTCAAATATGTTTGTTATTATGTCCTGCAAGACTTTTGTACACAAAACCATAATTGCTTTGGACCGTTTGATAGCTTCTTTGTCCTTTGCTCCGAGGACACCATAGAAATGAGAGAAATGAGAACTTGATTATATTTAACCTGACTATTAATTATAAATACAACGCGATATACAGGGTGATTCTTAATATTTCCGAAAATGTTGAACCAATTATATCCGAGGATATTAATCCTTAAATCAGCTAGTAGTTATTTTTACTTCCGCTTCGCTATGGAGTTGTGGGCACTAAAATTTAGATAACTTTTTTCTTGTCCGATTTTGATAAACTTCGTTGTTGTGGAAAATTAACAGTTGAAGCTTAATTCCAGTTACAATTGAGTGTAAAACTGCATGAAATTTGACCTCAAACTGAAATGAAATTTCGACTATTAACTTTCCAAAACAACAGTTATTACCATTGTAGTGAATTAATGTAAAAAAATGGATGCCACAACTCCGTAACGGCGTCGAATTAAAAAAAATATCCAAGTGTTTTGGGGGTTAAATAGCCTCAGCTATACGTGGCTAAAGTTTTTCGCACATGTTTGTGATCACCCCGTACAGTATTTTTTAACTATAATAGAGAAAAACAGTTTGAAATGGTTAAAAAAGCAGTACATTTCATAACATCAAAATTGAAAAATATCTAATCAAACATAATTTTTCAATGTGTAGATATACCTACACTTCCTCATAAACTTTTATGTTTTTTTGAAATATGCCTTCAAACTCTTTCTTTTTTATTATATACCCTAAGTCCAGAGTTTTAGTATATTTTTGTTTGAAAATAATTCATAGTTTCTCAGTAGCATTGTATAATTATTCCTATTTTATTACTCTTAAACACTCCAAACAAATAACACCATATTTTTTTTGAGGCAGTATATTTCTTTTTGCTATTTGTTTATACAACAATAAGCAAAGTTTTGGATAATAATTTGGATGACATGAAACAATGACATGAAGATTGTAACCCTGCGGTTTACAATACAGAAGTTACTTAGAAATAGGGTTTTTATAATAATAACTTAATTTAATTAGTCAAATCTAGCAGTATGTATCTATGTAATCTTTGAATATTTGCACTATTGTCTAGTTCTAGTAGGTTCAGAGCCAACGCGTTAGAATGATGTTCTAGGTTGTAGTATTTTTCACTGTATTTCCATCGCGTCTTTCACTGTGTCAACTTTCAAGTCACGTCAGATGTCTGCGTTTCGTACAATGTATGGCGCATCACACATAGCTCGTAGCACTTTATACACTGAAATCTTTCTAACTTTTGGATGTTGGGTGCTGCTGCACCCCATAGCTGGATGCCATAGGTCCAGATGGGTTTGAAGACTGTGTTGTATACGAGCAGCTTGTTGGTTAGCTATTGTTTTCTTAAGTGACTTTCTTCCAAGAAGCCAGTAGTGTGGCGAAATTTCATACCAAGCTGCTTGCGTTTTTTTCCAGTTGTGGGACTTCCATGTTAAACGCTTGTCGAGGTGCAGGCCTAGGTATTTGACCTCTATCAGTTGAGTTAGGGAATATTGTTTACAAGGACCGCTGAAGATGTTCCTTTGCATTTTGTAAATGTTGTGTGAACGGACTGTGCTTCATTTAATTTAACTCGCCATTTTTTGGTCCATTGTATTACTTCGTCTAGGCTCTGTTGTAGAAGATTTACGGCAACAACCGGATCTCTATGTTTCACCATAATTACCCTGTCGTCAGCATAAGTAGCATAAAGTGAGTGTAGATTTGTTGGCAAGTCTGCTGTGAAAATGAGGTACAACATGGGGCCAAGTACACTGCCCTGTAGCACCCCCGATTTAATTTTGTGTAGGTCTGTTTGGTCTTGTCTGAATTTGACCTGAAAGTATCGTTCCTCTAGACAGGATTTGAGGATAATATAGAAAGGGTGTGGTAAGAATGTTTTGAGTTTATACAGTAGGGGTGTGTGCCAAACTTTGTCGAAGGCCTGTCATCTAGAACGGCAGCTGTGTAGTATTGTTTTTCATCGAAGGCCTGGTTTATTGCGTCTACAATTCTATAGAGTTGCTGAACGGTAGAATGCACAAAAGCCGAACTGATGATCTGGGATAATGTTGTGTTCTTCCAGGATCGGAGTTAGTCTTCTGGCCAATAATTTTTCTAGTAGTTTACTTAATACGGGTAACAGACTAATTGGCCTATGGGAACCAACTTCGTTAGAAGGCTTACCGGGTTTGGAAATTAATATTACCTGCGCTACCTTCCATTGTTCTGGGAAGTGACACAGCCTTAGGACAGCATTATATAACATGGTCAGCATCACTATGCCCTTGCGCGGTAATTCTTTGATTAATTTCCTTGTAATTAAATCATATCCCGGGGATTTCTTCGGGTTTAGGTGGTGTTTAATCAGTCGCTTGACTTCTCTAACTGTGAATAGCCCCATGGGCAGAGCGAGTTGGTATGTAGTATCCAGGAAATTCTGTATTTCCATTTCCTCATGACGCCTATTTGGGATGGTAAAAGGTTGGAAGACATTTACTAGATGTTTAGTAAACAGATCGGCTTTCTTTAGGTCAGATCGCGCCTATAAAAAACAATATTTTTGTCAATAACATTAATACAAAGTAACAATATTTTGTGATATTGCTTCTTAATTTTTTTCATGTAATAGTTTCAACTTCATTTGATAGGACCAGTAATAGCATTTGGTGGAGGCGCAATATCATAAAACCGGAACATTCAGACGGCAAGCAATTTATTTTGTGCTGAGTTATACGGATTGTCTTTTACATTGACTGCTGTTCGTTTTCCAGCATTCAGGTAGACGGTCTTAAAAACCGGGGGGGGGGGCAGCGAAATAAATGTAGTGATATGGCGATGTAGAAAGTTATATTTAATTTTTGATTGCCAGTTTGGATTCGGATCCTCTTAATCGACTTATACTACAAGTTTAGGAACAGGTTATTTAACTTAAATCCCAAGTAATCGGAATATGCAACAGAATAATGGAATTTACTTTCTACAAGAACACACCACAATAATAAATATACAAATAAATACAATAAACTCGTAGGGAGAAGTACTTCTAAATATTTTGTTTATTTATTGATGAAAAAAAGGTGTCAAACGAAATCGAGTCTTAGCTGTAAAAGTTCTACAACAATAGCTCTTAGACTAATGTACGAAACACATCATTATTATTCTTTAAGCAGAAATAACAACCTGCCTTTACTATCTATTAGAAATATAATCACAGTAAAGAAAGCAATACTCTATAAAATGCTTGAAAAAGAGGTACAAACTTTGTATTAAAAAAATTGGGTAAGATTGTATCTGTTGGTGCTGGAATCCTTAAACTATTGTACCAAAAAAATTAAAAGAAGACACACAAATCTACATATACGAACGTAAAATTTGAGGCACAGCTTCACAAACTAGCTCTTTAATTGTATCTAGTGGCGCAATATAGAGTCAGCAAGATGGAGAGAAGAAATAACAAAGTGTAGACCTTGGGGAGCTGATAGAGATGAGGAGACGGCTTAAAGAGCTTAATTGGCTTAAGTGGCGCAGTGTTGAGAAAATAAGAACTAATGAGAGAGGCATATACCCGGGCATGGCTATAATACGCTTAGACGAAGAAGTGCTATACTGTCTTTAGCTAGTCTCCATGTAGTTAATCGTAAAACTTTTCTATTGGACGTCGTATATAGAGTCGAAATAGTGAAGAAGTGATTGTGTATAAATATTACATAAATAAAACGCGTATTGCAAGAAAGTTTGCAGAGGTCGTTTAAAGGTGTCCCAAAAATAGGGATTTCTCTTTCTACCCTCTCCACCTTCTATAGGAGATTTAACCGATTCAGAAATATTTTGTATATGGCGATGTAATGTATTTATAGTCAATAGCAATACCCTTTCTTTTTTTGTTGGTTAAATGTTTTATTTTTGTATTGCGGTAGCTTATTGTTTCTGCTTTTGACGCCACAATATATATGCTTGCGTGAGCAACCCTTTTAAAATTATTCGATTGTATAAATATATAATTATACTATAGTAACTACAGTAAATATAGAAAGTTCCATTAACACTATATTCACAGCAGCTTTTTCAGCGGTAAATGTACTGGAGTCTCATTAGCTAATGGCTTTAAAAAGGAATGAGAACTTTATAATTGTTCGGAAAGACCTTTTTATTAAACTAAGTTATCAATCAAATTTTTTCATAGCCAATCCAAAACTAACTCTGCAATGCAAATTTTAGTGATGTTAGCTCCAAGTAGCAGTTTCTTAAGATATTGTTGATAAAATGCATATTCGCGTAAGTCTCCATCTTGGGGTGATCAGGTATACTAAAATATTTACACAGATTGTTTACATTAGCCTGCCATAATTCCAATCAAATAAGTTTAAATGTGGATATATTTCTGCATTTTTCTTATATGATTAAATTACCTCATGTACTGCTTTAACTTCCTGTATATAGTATTTTTTAAATATTATGTCCGTTTTCACATAGATAGAGAATACTACATTACGTTTGTTTTCTGTATGTTTTGTTTAATCGAAGTCTTATTAGTCAAAGTATCAATTTCATATTTAATTTTTTTATGAATGAAAGTTTGACAGACATTAGCTGGTATGTTAAGGCAATTTTTAAAAAGTATTTTGTTTTTTAACTTCTTCTAACGGTGGAATTCTTTAATTAAGCATAGTCTACTAGAAACAAATAAGGTGCTGTAGTATTGGTTACCTATATAAGCCGAAAATGTTGCAGGGAAAATATTTAGGATCGCTGAAAAGTTTGAAATCATCTTCATACCTATGTTGAAACAGTTTCCTGAGACCAGACTAATAGAATTACAGATTATATCGGGTGACCACGAGATGAGGTGACAACATGTAACGTTTTTGTTTTTAAACCTATTGTTTTGAAGTTTTAAACTAAGATATAAGTTCGAATTTTAAATTAATATCTCTAAAACTAAAAAGTTACCTCATGTCATGGTCACCTGGTAGAAGGCATATTTGAAAATATTCTGTTTGTCGGAAAAAAATTAAATATTTAATTTCATTAATCTTAATATCTCTTTTTCCGTATTATTAGTATCTTGAATTCCGATGTATTTGTGTAAAGTTTTCTTATGCAAGCGCGAATTGTTTCTACACATACAAATTCGGTGGAAAGGCGCTTGCAGAAACGTGATTCATATACAGGGGTGTTATTTAAGTTAGATAGGTTGACATCCTAGGACCCTTGGAGATCACTTTTCATAAAATATTATAATATGGTGACTATATGAAACTTTTAAATGTAATATTAAAAATAATATAGGTAATTCTAACTTTTTAGCAACCGTGTAGATAACTCATTGAAGAAAGGAATCGCCTTTGAAAATCAACACCTAATTTGTCAAAGGACATTAAACGAATAACAAATATGTAATTTGCTTTTCAACGATTTGTTTATCGAGTAGTCTAGTGTTTTTATTTATTCATCGTAGAATTTGTAGGGGAAGTCACTGTCGTCAGTATTCTTAATGCATTGTAATGTATTAATCATGTTTGAACTCAGATGTCCAAAGTTTGTTTGAGGTTTTAATATTTAAATATCACAATTCTAGCCAGGTAAGAGAATTGCTGTAACTATATATTGTTTTGAGACTTTCGCGGTTTCTCGAATTGTCAACATTATTATTAATTTTCGGCTTGGATCGCGTCGTCGATTGTAAGTCACACTCAGCAAATGCTGGATTACTGGTTACTGTTTGTTAACCTAACAAACTAACGTTTGGCAAGACATTGCAGCGTGCATCTTCAGAGTACTGAATTCAAATCCGGGATCCGGAGGTATTTAATCCCTTTTGAGCTAAACGAGTAGAACCTCGTAGTTCTGATTGCGGCAGGGCATGACCGTGGAATCGGTCTTGTTTCTGGATCTTTAGAGGATGAACTACCGGTGCCGGTACCAAGCCTTACTGAGCCTGAACCCATCCTCTCTGTTGATGTTATTGGGTTGTTTCTTAATCTCAATTGCTTCTCATATGATTCTTGGAAAGTAATGCGGAAATTTAGCAAGCACTCGAGCATGCGCTTGTGATGCGCTTATGTTTGCAATCACCTATATGCTCTCGGAGTCTCAACTCGATGGAACGCCCAGTTTGTCCAATATAGTGTACTGTATGGTAAACAGGCTAACCTTTCTGGAGGTGTGGATTCCTCTTTAGCCTTGGGATTTTCAGCTCTGTGGATAGCTTTCCGAATTTCTAAACCTTTTCAACTCAATTCACAATAACATCCAATTCGCTATGGAGTTGAGCAAAATGGCAGTATTCCGTGCCTACACTGTTATTTTTAAAAGTAGGTTATTCTACTTCTAGAGGTGTTAGTTATATCCCACCTTAAGGTGTTTTGCAAATACCTTATAGTAAGGTAGAATATAGTTATTTTACCTCAGCATATGTTTTATATACCTTAAGTGAAGGTATAAAATTCTGCCTTTAAAGGTACAACCACGTGCGTTAAGGAAGAATTCATAACTAACTTAGAGGTAGAAAAACCAACCTAAAGGTATTTTTAAATAACTGCAAGGTAGGTTTATAAACCTCAGCGATTTAAAAATGCTTCTCTAAAAGGTATAAAATTTTTCGTTTAGGTAGATATATATGCCTTATTAAGAATAAACTACTACCTTCAATAATTCTAACAATTCTACCTTAGGGTAGAATACAACACTCTGAGGTATGTTTGTCACCTTCAAGGAAGTTTAAAATGCTTCTCTAAAAGGTATAAAATTTTTCGTTTAGGTAAATATAATATGGCATTGAGAATAAATTTCTACCTTCAATAATTTTAACAAATCTGCCTTAGGGTAGAATACAACACTCTGAGGTATATTTTTTTCATTTAGTTAAAAAAAAGAAATATAAAATAATCTTATATTTATTTACAAACAACCATTACAACAATTTGTTTAAAACTATCGCTATTTGTGCTCTGTATTGTACAAGCGGCTCCTCCAGTTGGCACACATTGGAGCCAAGAAAACAAAGTTTTTTTTTGTCCCTTTGGGGTATTCTAAATTAAACAAGAAAATCACTGCCAAAATCGCTTCTACAACTGAAGTAAATATCTGTTTGGCTGATCTTCATGTTTCCACACATACACATAAAATCCCGTGCCTGTGGCAAACCAAGCGTTGCTATCTGTCGTTGCCGGCACAATACAAGGAAGTATTCGGGGTTCCTGAAATTATAAGAACAATTAATAAAAAGATAAACAGTTTTATTTTCCAGGTCAAAAATATTATTGACAATTTTAGATTTCTTACGAAATAGGGCTTGAATCAAATTGGTTACAAGCAAAATGAGACATGAAATGTCAATAAATTTAATGCAAACTTCTGATGTGGTATGGCATTCACGACCACCACTCCATTTTTTACTAACCATTTGTTTTTTAATTCCAAATTTCACAGAAACAAGTTAATTTAACCTCTATCTCGTAACTAATCTACAAAATTTTTCACGTTTGGGGGTTTGAGAGGGTATTGTGTGGTTGCAAACTTACGTGTTTAATCAGCTGTAGAACGTTTTCCTCAAATAGTAGTGGCAACAAAACAAGAAACGATTCTCTCTGAATATCTGAAAAAACAAAATGGAAATTGTATGCTGTGTCGTTACTGTTGCGATATTGTACATACCACGAAGATTTAAGTGGTTTCCTTGGTCCACTTTTTTATATTTTCCTTGGTATTTGGCATCACCCAACATGATCATAATCTTCAATTTCCGCTCTTCTGTAAAGAAGCTGCTTATCTCTACTTGGATATTTTTTTTATAAAACCGTTCACAGTCTTTTATTAGCTAAAAAGAAATATGCGTTAAAATCAGTATTCCATTTTCAAGACGGTTTCTCTTACTTGATCCGCCCATTTTAAGCACGGGAAGATTTCCAGCATCTCCTCAATAGGCTTATTATTCGTATATAGGTTGTGACAATACGCCTTGGTCCAGCTCATTCTATCGTCCATAATATCATAATATTATTTAAAATGTATAATACGTATAACAATAACAGATTTGCTCAAACTTACCTATACATCCAGATGCACTTCTAAAGAAGTCAGGAATGCTAAAGACACTTTGAAAACAATTAATAACAACTTGTGCAGTGTTGATAAGGCAGGCGGGTTACTGTTCCGTTTCTGTGAGACAATACCTTAAAATTTTAAAGGCGAAACACGAAATGGTGGGAGGCCGCATCTGTTAGTAAGAGAATATTCGGCTTTTAAAGCTATTTAAAAGATATGAACAACGGAGATAGATATATACAGTTACTATTTTGGACATCTACTACCTGAATGACAAGAATTTTAATCTTTGGGTTACTCGAACAAAGCAATGAGCATTTCCAAGAAAAACAACTTTCTCAAAACGTCACAGCAAATTATCTAATATTAAAATTCTAAGCGCCCGTTTCGATATATTCCCTAACGGGTTTCACTTTTGCACCCATAATAAAAAATGTTCCAGCAGTTCCAGCCCTAAGAAAAATCTCTGTAAAAGAGCCACACATAACATTTTAGTAATTCATTTTACATTGTTTTAGAGTATTAGTCTTAATTGCATTAACTAAAATAATATGCACTCAAATCAGCAAACGTTAGTATTTTCTTTAGTAAATGGAGTTTTCTTGCAATACATATTTGCTATATTTTGAAAATTGTTGGAGTTGACTTTTTATTTCTGCTTTATTTAAGTATTATTTATAATTTTGAAGTGCTGCGAAAATAAGTCCGCTCAGTTTTCTTGAAGTGGGGTAATTTATTAAAGAAAATATTAACGTTCTCCGATGTGAGTGCATACAGAGTGCAACACATAAAGTGTCCCAAGCGTATTTCTCGCTTATTTGAAGAGATACGAAAAAACTGCTTACTATGTAAATTAATTATGGCAAATGTAGATATTGAAACATAGTATCCATATAATATTTGGACTTCAGGTTTTGAAGGAAATGATATCAACTTTTGTTTTTTAAATAGCATGGTATATTTTATTTTACTCTGTTTTGTAGAGAATTTTTTCTCTATTCAACCATCTTAAATAACCATACCCTTACATAACATAAGTTTAAAATAACACCAACAAAAATAAAGTAAGGTAAAGTCCAGGCGATGGTTTCGCTCGTATTTTCAAAAGATACTGTAAACCTCAAAGTAGAATAAAATACCTTGTATCCGATAATTTTATACCATAAGGAAGAAATTTATAAATTTACCTTAAGGTGCAATGATGTTCCTAAAGGGGTATTATATTATATCTTTACTCTACACCTCAAAGTAAAATAAAATACCTTAATCCGGTAATTTTATACGATGAGGTAGAAGTTTATAAATTTACCTCAAGGTACAATGTTGTTCCTAAAGGAGTATAATATTATACCTTCACTCTAAACCTCAAAGTAGAATAAAATACCTTGCATCCGGTAATTTTATACCTTCAAGTAGTTTATTCTAAACTTACCTTAAGGTACAATATTTTTCCTAACGGGTTATTGTATAATACCCCTGCAAGGAGAATAAAACACCTTAGCTTCCGGAAAGGTTGATTAAACGGAATAAATACCTTGAGGTATTCTTTCATTCCTCTACAAGATTATTTTACCTCTGAAGGTAAGAAAAACTACCTCTCCATTTTACTTCTACCTCTTTTCAACCTTTAAAAATAACAGTGTATATACCGGACTTTCCAAAATTTATAAAATTACTCCCTTTCTTGACATCATAATCCTTTATTTTCTAGTAACATTGTTCTACTGGCAGTACTTCCTATTTATTAGTGATATAATAACGCATAGCTGTATGATGTTGTCGTGGTTTATAGTACGTTTCCTAAATTTAATGATTTAATGCTCAGGACCTGCTTTCTCAAATTTGGATTCATCACACCTAATATTCAGTATCAACCACTTCCTTAATACAAACCAGTAGGCAGCACTACTCTGCAGGCTAAAATTTAACATTAGCATAGGAAGAAAAATATCTTGTAAAAATCATCGCCATAGAACTAAAGATTGTTGGTAATAAATATAAAGATTTTCGCCCTGTTCTTAAGAAATTTAAAAGTATACTACTCGTATTTCGCCAGTTTCGGTGCCGCAAATATAGAAAATTTGTAAATTACCCCAATATCGAATACGACAGTATATGACTCTCGTAAGTTAACAGCTTACAGGCTATTTGGCGGCAGCTAAGTCAGTTCTATTCTAGCCCTTTGTAATGGATGAGGTAAAAAAGAAACATGATCTTCGGTTAAAATAAAAAATTATCAGTTTAGAATAGATAATAAGTTGCCAAAAGTAAGCCAGCGGAATACAGCTGAGCAATTAAACATTTCACAGCCATATTTCTATAAAATAAAAAAACATTTCGTTATGCAAGACGTAAAAGAATACGCAATGGGAACGGCGATCAAGAGTGCATGTTATAATTGATGTAATACGCTATTATCAATCGGATATTGTTATCAAAAATACCGAGCCCCGATGTGATGATATCAAGCGGCGTGCACTGTATATAGTGGAGACTTCAATGCTATAGCATTTCTGAAACCTATCCGTCCTTCCAATAATCAAACCATAAGCACAATTTTTTTAATAGAGTAAGATAGTTTTAAATCTTATTAGAAAATACTTCTCGACATTCCTTGCAACTTATATATACATATTTATTTATTAAATTATCGAAAATATTGTGACAACGGGGGCTCACAATTTCGCCAGCATGTACCTATTTAATTGCATATTTCTAATTTCTTTTCACTAAAGATGTT
Source organism: Limonius californicus (assembly GCA_014611495.1). Classification (NCBI taxonomy): domain Eukaryota; kingdom Metazoa; phylum Arthropoda; class Insecta; order Coleoptera; family Elateridae; genus Limonius; species Limonius californicus. The sequence goes on along the minus strand of JABXWE010006394.1, from coordinate 31,183 downwards.
CAAGAAAGCCACCGTTAAATTTGCATTTTGTAATATTAATTAAGAAAGAGCTCAAGAATACGTTTAATTAAAACGAATTTGCTCTAGAACCATCAACAAGGAAATAGGTGCTCGAAATTGTGCTCGATAATGTATTGTTCCCACGTAAAGATTTCGGCTGTAATGTAAATCGCTAGTTCGTCATCTGATAGGCGCTGTTTCTCAGCATGTCCGCCAACGGCCAGACATCCTAAACCCGAAGAGAGTAGTTAGCCTTGGAATTCGCCGCAACCGTTGGAAGACTTAGGAAAGGGTCCGCTTGACTCGTCCAAGAAACCCATTTTCAACCGCCAACAGTCACACATGTAATCATCATATTCATGAAGTGCAGTTCCTACGTCGACTGTACCAACCATTGTTATTTGGTTTCTTCTCCGTAGTCGCACAACAAGCAGTTTCCGAGTATCGTTCTCTTAAATCACCCATTTGACTCGAGTTGGAAATACGATTTAAACCACAGAAATGAAAAAATATAATAATGACACGCTAAACCCAAGAAATTATAAATAGGAATACCTGTAGCAATACAAGTCGTTTAGGAAGGATTTCCCATTATATACGTGGTATATAGGAAAACGGCAATTAACAACTCATGACAGTTATATGATATTAAATGATTTTCATGAAAATGCTTGAAACAGCGAATGACACGTTTGCATTACTTATATAAAACATACACAAGAAGTACAACTTTAATATACTACTAAATCAATTTTACTAGTAACAGAAGAAAAACTTTTATGATTTGCATTGCCCAAATTCTTTTCATTCTAAATATCACAAGTTTTTTCAGGAACATTTCTGTCCTTCGGTACTATTCACTTGTCTATATGTAAGAACATAATAAACCCATCTTTTCATTTAAAAATTAGAACTTCTTAGTAACGCGATAAACCAAACAATTTATTTTTGCGTTGACAATATTTATAGCATAAATACTACTTAACATAGTTAGGCCCGATTATTTTCAATCTGTAAACTATATCTTTTAGTTCAAAAATGTGAAGAAAGATTTTTTTGTCGTATATTGACGAACTACTTCTTTTAGTTTGGATATTTCTATTAAACTCAATAATATTGCAATCAATAACGTGGCAATATTTACATTTTATAGAAATCAAAATATTTAATAAATAATTATAATTACCACGTATAAACTTGTGTTCTTAAAGTTTGCTGTATATAAGTAGTAAGGAAAGATTTACACACAAGTATAGAAAACAGAACATACATGTTGCAACATCATTTTGAATTAGCAAAGCCCACACAAAGAAATGTTTAGCACGTTAATACGATTATGACAGACTGTTGCTTAAATTCAGACCCCGTTGATACGATTTTTTTAATGGTTACTTAAATTGGATAGTGCAGAGGCTAATCATTTTTGTAGTATTAATATAATACTTAAATTAATACTTTATCAAATAAATATATAAGTAGGTACCGCTGTAACAGAATAGTGAATTGTCCAATTTTTTAAAAAGCTTAAGGATCTTTCAATCTTTCGTGTCAAAATTAATGTGTATTTAGTTTATCAGAACCATTTTTCCAAACTTTCTATATCTACCCCTGACACAAAACTGGTTTGCTTTCCAAACAAATCGAAATATGAGAACCATATTCGGTAAAATAACACTTCCATAGGTGTTTCGCCCATTACATATTCAATTTTAATTTCTCATACCAGCAAAACAGAAATACAGTGCACGCCGCTTATTAGAATCGCAGATATTGTTATCATCCGGGTATTGTTATCATTTTGGCACAGAACTGGCCTGACGTATACGACTACATGGGAAAAACATCGTTTATTGTTGTCAACTGTTTTCGTTCACCTTGTTTGCACGAATTTTAGGTAGTTTAGTAAACAAAATAGCTTTGTTAAACTCACTACTTTTAAGATAGTGGTTTCTTTTCCGTACAGCATTGTACGGAACTTGTCACACATTCTTCAAGCCCAGTGGTAGCTAACCAGTAAAAATTTGGCCGATATCTAACCAGTAGGATAAGTTGCATTGGAATACGCAACAACGTTGTCGGGTATATTTATCCTAGGGGTTAGTTTGTACCGCCTGACAACTATCGGAACCTTGAAAGACCGTTGCTAGTTGCGATGTGAACACATTAAGCAGCATAGACTGTATTATGCTTACATTTGTTGCTAGCATTTTTGTTTCGTAAATATGGACTAATAATTGATTTTACCAAACTGTTTACTTCAAAATGTACACAAAATTGTTGTTTTGTGAGGAAACTCCTCTCTGAGTCTCTCGGGAGATAATAAATATTTCAAGTGTAATTCTCCGACACACAACTGTAGATTATCCAATTTTAGTAAATTTTAAGAATTCGCGGTATATATCAAAAATTACCCAGACAGTTAACTTCCGCAGAAGCGAAAGTTGTACAAGAATTTCTTGGTATACTTGAACCACCGACTCCGTTCAATCTATGTTTTTGAAGTTAATAAAACAATTGATAGTACAAATACAGATGCTGCCGTTCTTATAATACTGTATAAATATTGTAACCCAGTAGGACAATAAAATCTTGTTGAGAATACAAGTGTTGTAAATAAATATGTAGAAATTACTATCTTAAATATGGAGAAGGAGACTGTTGCAATTTTTAATGAAATCAAACTGCCAATGTATATTTTCAATATAACTATATATTACCATAAGTACAGTTCTTCTTCCAAGGCTTTAAATTTACTGGAAAAAAAATGTGAACTTACGATTATACCTACTATGCATTTTCTGTATTTCTACTTATAAAGTAACAGATTAACTAAAGCTACAACGCTCATAACATAAAAAGCTTTGAAAGAAACGCATTACAATTAAATATTAACAATTATACCTTTGTGGCCCTAATAATACGTTTATGGTGGCATATATGCAACTGGCCCTTTTACAAGGAGCACGTTAAGCTTTTGGCTTCGATTGTTATACATATGTTCATGACAATCGTAAACCACGTCCTCTCGCCCGGCCTAGAAAATTAATGGAAAACAGAAGGCATTAATTTTGCTACCCGTATATCATTTTTAGCGTATAGTAGTAATAATTTTAGCTAACATATTGAAAGTTATTCCAATCACTATGTTATTGTATGCAATTTTATTGTAACATATGGAAAACTGATTTTAGGCGTAAAGTTTTTCAAACAGAATAGTGTCGTCGTACCAACAGCTTCGCTTAATACATTTGTCTGTACGATACGTAATAACACCATTTCTTTCTTTCTAAATTAAAACAGTCATTAATAAAATACTATAAAAAGCGTTAAAAATATCAGTTATTTCAAGATTGGAAAAACCAGCACATAATGATCTACAATGTTTGTATGTCTTTGAAAAAACAGTTGTCATTGCCAAAAACGGAAATCACTTATTGAGCTTGAACTTGAAATATTATCCGACAAATTATTTAAATCTACAATTTACTACAGCAACAAAATAGTGATAAATCTGTGTACCTGCTGCTTTAATTTAAAGATGTGAGAGAACAAAATAATTTACTTTTGCTAATGACCACTGAATGTATTTCTTCACGACCTCGACATTAAGATGTCATTACACAAGCGAATTTCAAGAAAGTCTCACTGTAATTATGCCTATTAACGTAATTTTCTCTAATTTTCAGAAAATGGATGCTGATAGTAGTTATGGGGGCAGTGACACCGCCCAAGATTCAACCTTAGGTCACGACAATAATTCACTAGAAACAACAATTCCTAACCACCCAGAGTCCGCTCACGACCACCACGATTCGTCTTCACACCATGACGAACAAACATCTGTGATGCCATCGGAAGATTCAAATACATATTATAAAAACGAAATAACTTTACCTGTTAATTACGAAGAAACCGAACCCGATAAGTCTTCATTACCTCACTACTTGTCTACTGCCAAATTAACTATAGAAGAAAGTCTGGAAAATCATCACAATTTAGATGAACTAAGTAAAAACTATAGTAGTACTCATAACTTAAACTCAGAAACACCAAAATCTAGAAAGAAATCTACTTCCGGTATTGATAATCCGGCATTTCACGAAGATGAAACGAAACCACCCACCACTAATGGTGCTCTAAAATCGACTTTCGACGAAAAGAAAACCTACAATAATGGAGACTTAAACTCCTCGGTTTCCTTAGGTTTCACGTCTCCCACAAAGCACGATGAGCCTTTGAGTGAAGCCGTTAACTTAGAATTAATAAACTTAAAGCCCACAGGAAAGGATGTAGTTGGACCGTATGAAAATGGCAATGGTCTTAGTGACATCCCCGTCAAAAAGGAGACAGAAGTGGAAATTGGCAATCCTTATGACGAATACTTCGTGCCGGTTAATGAGCACCGCAAATACATGAGGTAAGCATTTAGGAATTTCCCCTTTAGCAACACATATGTTAAATACCTTCAAGTGATTACATCAAGAACAATGTCTTCCTTTATAGGATTTTAGGGCCTAACCCTAGTATGCATTAGCAATTCTGATTAATATAAAACTTCCCTATACAATATTACTCTATTTTAAGCTATGAAGAATAATAATTATTCCTAAAACTGTTTAATGAACACCTACTGAGTAGTATTAGCACAGCAAGATCAGCATAACACACTAACAAAAAATATTATTTATCCCTCTGTTTTAAAGACATCAAGTCCAAACAACTATTATATATATCGAGTTGGTAAATTACATTACATGCCTTTGCTATACGGCATGTGCTTGGCAAAATAATTTGCTGTTAAAACTTTTCAGTTACCAAAATTATTACTTAACATTTTTAATAATATTCCATGATTACAATCAGACAAAAAATCTGACAGCATTCTTCAAGAATATATATATTTTAGGTACTAAGAACAATAATTTTCTTGTTTCTATTGTAACTTCTATTCTGAAATTTAGCAGAAAATTAAGAAGCAAGTTTCACTTCAATAGTAATTATTATAATATTAAAGATATTCCTATTATACAGAGGGAGTCTGCTAAGATGAATCAGCTTGATGTTTCGGTTATTTGAACTACTAGGAAAATATTTTTGGACAGATTGTAATAGGTAATGCCTCCTACGCAAGGACACTAACCAAAATATTTTTTTGGTAATTCCAACGAGAATAAACAATTATTAGAAATTGTGTGTCTACTTCATTTTGATTCGCTCTATTACAGTGGAACGGTTAGGCGCTACGTTCAACTGAGGCATTTTTACCCGGCACTAGCTTTAGTCGCAACTATTTTTGAGACGTTATTTTGGAGGTGCTATTTTGATCCCCTATCGATAGTTCCACAAAACGTTCATCTCACAACATCACTGTTGAATTAGTTTTGAATGATATTATTCAGATGTTTTGAGTTTTTAAAACAAATATTTTCTTGTAATAATCCGATAACACTAAAATACTTTTTTATGCTATCTAAGATTTAGTGCCGCTGGCTAGCATTCTCTTCAGTTGTGATAATTTGTAGCATTTGATAAGTACCCTCTAATTTAAATTTGGAAATATTACAAGTAATCACATTTCTATTAAACTATGCAAATGCAGTTTGGTTCGTTGACTCACTAAATACATTTCTTAGAAATTATATTTGATTATTAGTGTATTCCTATTTTAACATGATAAATAATTATTATTCATCAACATGATGTGTGTGTGCGTGAAATTTATTAACTGAAATAAATCACAAACGTAGTCTTCTAGAAAAAGATGCAGCAGAGTTTTAGCGACCAGCAGTTAGATTCGACAAATTTAGGCGGCGGTTGCATTGGATAAAAATTCGTACGATATTGCTCGTAAGAATCGAGTGGTTACATTTAATAGAAATTTATACGAAAATCTAGTCGTACGAATGCGTAATGGTAAAAGTAAATTCTTGATGAGTGTACAATTTTAAACAAATATGGACCTCGCAAGGCATTCTACTTTATGGATAATACTGCTATAAAGTTTTACGTTCTCGAGAATAAAAGCTCTCCCATATTTCTTTTTTTTTTCTGTACTTTATTATGTTATTGTTTGGTTCTCGGATCCCATAAGGTTAGCCTTTTTTCAACTAAACTAATTAATTGTTCAAAATCCACGCTGAATGCATACAGTACACCTCCTAGCAATACTCCACCTTCATACGAATGAACGCATGAAAAATAAAATGTTTTTGTGATATCCAGAAGTCTTACGAATTGGAACGAATGCGTAAGGAACCGCTGCAAGCAATGTAACCACGTACATAATACAGGGCGTTTGTATAATCTTATAATAATTTTATAAACAAGAAAAGAATATAAAGTACAACAATTATTATTTGTAAAACATTTTGTTCAACAAAAGTTAAGAAAAGTTTGCTAATTTAATTTACAACAATTAATATAACTTAACAGCTAAACAATTTATTAGCGTCTTATAATAAATGTTGGAAATGGTGACCATTATTTTTAAGACATAGATTCACTCTTCATATTGTCAAAAACATTTCGTAGCTCGTTTGGTGTAATGTTTTCGATTTCAATTCTAATTGCTAATTCATCTAAATCAGCTAATCTGTTTCTGAAAACCTTATCTTTTAAGCTGCCAAATAAATAAAAATCTAGTGGTTTCAGATCAGGGGAACGTGTTGGCCATGTTCCTTGACTTATCAGGCGATCACCATAAAATTCTTCCAAATATTGCAAAGTGATTCTTGCTGTACATGCTGTGGCTCCATCTTGCTGGAAATAACCCAGTTGCAGCTCATCGTCGTGAAGTAAATTCAGAAAAGGTTCTAAAATAAGTCTTCGATAGTTCTCAGCATTGATTGTTTCATGGAAAAATATTGGTCCTATTATTCGCTGTCTTGACATGGCCACCCACACACCAGTTTTAATTTTATGTAAGTCAATTTCTACAAAAGTATGTAGATTTTCTGTAGCCCATGTTCGATAATTCTGGCTATTTACATAGCCAGACAAATGAAACCATGTTTCGTTGATATAGAAAGTCAAATCAAGTCAGCAAATCATTATTTAAAATATTATTAAACCATTGACAATAGTATATTCTGCGCCCATAATCAATTTCGTGAAGGTGCTGTACAACGGAAACTCTGTACGGATTCAAATTAAGTCTTTGCTTTAATATCTTCCGGCAACTTGACACTGACACTCCTACAAGTAAACAAATTTCTTAGTATCAAAATAAGGTGTTTATAATGTAAAACAAACCTGCTTGAGCTGACAATTTTCTTAAGGATTTCTTTGGTTTTCGCCTTTGAGTTATGCGTTGTTGTATATCGGCAACAACTTCATCAGTTAAAATGCTGGGTCTTCCAGAACTTTTGCTCTTACAGATGCAATGTTTTCTGCAAAGCGTTTAAGGACAACATATTATATGTATTCTGTTCTTGTGGTTCGAAAACGCCTTGTCCGAAACAATCATTCCAGGGAAAGCTTCGTTAAACTGTTCCACTTCGAAAATGTGTCATTAGAATAAAGGCGTCGTGTTGCTGGTTAAACGCCATTCCAATAAATTATAAACTAAAATGTTCTACAGTAAATACAAAATTAACCTATAAAATATGCCGCAATGTTTTGTTTTCAATAACTTACCGGCTAGGATAATGATAGCTATTAATTTCTGAAAAGAACTAATTGTATGGAAAAATCTAGCAATATACAACGTTAAACGCGAGAAAACAAGGAAAAAAAAATGAAATTCACTCACGAACGTCTATGAACAAAAATGTCAGATTACTAGTGACAAATCCCTAGGGGGAAGTATAAAATCAGTAAATTACTAACTTTCATTTTAAATGTTCCCGCCTTTTCCTCAGTCATTTAGAAACACCCTGTATAAGTCGGCTTAGTTTACTTCCGACGAATTCGTATCTGTCCGTACGAATTCGTACGAATAAATTATCGTATATTATACAACTAGACGATCGAAAATTATCGATTATACGAGACGTAGGTATTGCCTGAAACATGAACAGACGCACAGCGTCGAGTGACCTTTTAACAAGCAATACGTCGAAATTCAAGAATTTTCGATGGTCGAGTTATATACAGGTAGAGTATTTCATGAACAAACCGATTTACTGTTTTGTATCATTTCGTCAATTAACTCAAAGGAAAAAATCCCGAAACGATCCATTTTGCAAATAATAAAGACAATAACTAAAATAATAAATTGTTTTTATTCAATTTTGCCATATAAATTAACGTTTATTGACGTCAAATCAAACTATTAAAGTCATTGTTTATTTAGGCCGCGCATTAAAATTTTAATAAGCAGTAGATTAAAAATTTTAATCCGCTAGTACACTTTCTTGTATAAATCCTTCGATTTCCGAGGAAGCAGTTTTTCCATTATATCATCACCATCAACCAAATGTGTTCTGGATCAGAAAAAACATCATGATCCAATTCGTTGCACAAATTATCCATTTTATTTTCGCGGAAAACTCCTCGACGCACGAATAATATTTTTTGAAATGTGTTTATAAAAATTTTCGTCGTTGTCAAGGTAACGGGGCACAGAAGTTGTGATCTTGTCGTGATAATCATAAAATTCGCCTATTTGATGACTTTCGTTAAAATTTTCTCTTCAGAATTGGACTTATTATATCAGGCAAAATTGAATAAAACGTTGTATTACACTCGCGGATTAAATGAATGTTTAACTTGCGAAATTAACGCGCTCGCGGCAGCGCCGCTTGCGCGGTTAAACATATCGCTCATTAAACATTCATTTAATCCGCTCGTATAATAAATAACTATTGTTGATTTGTCAAATTTTTAATTCGTAGCAATGTCATTTTAATATTGTTCTTCATGTTTACTACGATTTTTATTCAAAGGCTACCTATGTCATTTTTAATAGTGCAATTTACGATGGTTCGTATAATCGATGTCTTCGTGGTTACCTACTCAAATAATTTCTGTAATAGTTGTAACTAAGGAAAATCATGCATATTAAAACTGTTGTTGCCCATTAACGATAAATATTAATATTAATCTTCCAATTTGGTTGTCAGTTGGACACCTTACGTTAGTGATGCATCGTAGGCCAGTTTTAATTGAGCTCGTGGTATTTTAGTGGGGTATTAAGAAATGAAAATGTACAACTCCCGTAAAAAACGCGCTATTGATTGTCCTATAGTATATATATCGCCCTTAATTGAATCAATAAAAGAAAGTGAAAGAGCTTGAGCAAGTCGAGAAAAAAGTGGGTTTTTAATGGAATAGATGATACGTCTTTCAAACATTTATTGGGAATAAATAGTAGAAGTGCCTTTGAAAAAGGAACGTGCCACAATAAATTTCTAGAGGAGCACAACTTTAATAAATATTGATCTGTCCTCATTTATGGCCACACTAACAATTGCATAAAGTTACGGGTTTAAACCTACAGATCAGTATGCATTTCTATAAAATCTGCTATCATGCTCGGTGCCTCCTACACATACCTTCAAAGTTTTTTCCGTAGAAATATTAAAATTTGAATAGCACACTAAATTTTAATTAAGTACGAAATATTCCACTACGCTTTATATTTGCTATTTTAAATAAAGTGAACTGTACACATAGCAATGAACTTTTTAAATATTCAACAATTATTAGGTACGTAGGTCTAAAAGTTTTAACATTTAGTTGTGCTTATCGAAACAGTACACACTTGTAAATTGTGATTAACATAGCAGTTATTTTGTTAGTTGAATAGCACACTAAATTTTAATTAAGTACGAAATATTCCACTACGCTTTATATTTGCTATTTTAAATAAAGTGAACTGTACACATAGCAATGAACTTTTTAAATATTCAACAATTATTAGGTACGTAGGTCTAAAAGTTTTAACATTTAGTTGTGCTTATCGAAACAGTACACACTTGTAAATTGTGATTAACATAGCAGTTATTTTGTTAGTTGAATAGCACACTAAATTTTAATTAAGTACGAAATATTCCACTACGCTTTATATTTGCTATTTTAAATAAAGTGAACTGTACACATAGCAATGAACTTTTTAAATATTCAACAATTATTAGGTACGTAGGTCTAAAAGTTTTAACATTTAGTTGTGCTTATCGAAACAGTACACACTTGTAAATTGTGATTAACATAGCAGTTATTTTGTTAGTTGAATAGCACACTAAATTTTAATTAAGTACGAAATATTCCACTACGCTTTATATTTGCTATTTTAAATAAAGTGAACTGTACACATAGCAATGAACTTTTTAAATATTCAACAATTATTAGGTACGTAGGTCTAAAAGTTTTAACATTTAGTTGTGCTTATCGAAACAGTACACACTTGTAAATTGTGATTAACATAGCAGTTATTTTGTTAGTATATCTCCTAAAATGTTTAACATGGACATTGTACAACATTAAAAATTACTCCGTTTTTAGAATCTCAAAATAAATCATGTAAATGTGGTAGTGTCCTAAATTGACAGTTACGTAAAATATCGAGACGACTTTCAACATGAACGATTTCTGATTTTCTGAACTATTTTTATTCCTCGTCGTGAGGTTATGCAAAAAGTTCGAAAGTCTCTATTTCCTAACAGCTGCATTTTAAATAAATTTACAGCATGCCAGTGTGCATACTTTTAATGCTTTATTATTGTGTTAGTAGAAGTAAAACGAAACCGGTTTACTCTATCTGTGGCGGAACAAGGTTTCTATACATTTCATACTTGATAAATACTCCTGGAGACATTCCTACCAAGTATTTACACCAGGATGTTGTAAAAGACCAAGTTTCTCTTGTTCCTCAGATTTTAATGTTTTCTATGTGCCTATCACACACTACACACGCATGCAGAGAAAAACTAAGAACACAACTGTTACATACTTTTATTACGTCAAGGACGTTCTTAGAGCGTGCACACCATTAATATCTGTATTAATTTAAATACGTAATTAGCTGTTATAATAACGTTCTAATGAAAGCACGTTTTACGTGCATTTACTGCCCAGCCAATTTAATATCAAAATGATTTTTAGTATGATGTTGCTTCATGTTAATAATAATTTTACACTTCTCCGATTTTCAGGTATTTATAATTTTGGAAAGTAATGTGACAAAATACTAAAGTCTGCATTATGTGCTAATGTATTCATAATATTTTGGAGATTCATCAAATAACAATCAACAGCTAACGCGTTTTGTGCACACATGCCTTTCTCTTCGCGTAGCCAAATTTCTATGTCGCAAATTGCGTTAAACTTAAACATTCTTGAACACCGCCACGATTATGAATAATGGAAATGCCTCTAGAAGAACGAATAAAATGCATGAATAACAAACAAGAAAGCGAAAGTATAAAATCAATTAGAAACAAATTCCAGTGACGCGTTGAAGACTGCACAGAATGTATTTACAACATAACCAAATGGTTCGGTATTGCAAAATTACTTCCCGATTTCTCCGTGCAATTAATACAACATGCAACTATTTTATGTTAAATTAATATGGGATGAATCTTTAACAAGAATTTATAGATAATTGTATTATTTATAATTTTAATACGATTAACATGTCAACTGGTGGCAACTCTAAATTATACATTTTGTGAGATGCTGAATTTTAAATAAATAATTATTATTGAAAATTTTCTGCTTTTACGCGCTTGTTTTTTTTTCATAAGTCGCACATTCTGACTACTCCAAGAATTTGACAGTGAAATACGAGGGTATGTTAGATTTGACTGGGTTTTCATAAACAAGCCGTGTCTGCCTTTGTTTATCAGATAGAGCCTTTGGAATCCACGGTTCACTAACTTTGTTAAATTTAAGCATGTCGTGAATGGAAATCTGATCGGTACCAACCAACCTTCCATTTCGGTCAACATATGAATTGTTATCCGCCTATTTTCCCAAAAAAGCTCATCAACTCGTCGGACATTCAATTAATTGACAGCGATAGCGGTTTTTGCAATATGGGGACCACTTTACACGTGTTTTCGTCTCGTTGGCACTTTTTTCTTACATGGTAATTTGACTGGACAAATGTACTTCGAATTGCCACATTCCGAACATGTACTACCCTGAACCTTCGGACTGCATTTCCATGAGAACTAATGCTCAGAATCCAAAATAGAAACACTACTATAAACAAATTCATTGAGCTTTCAAATGGTACGCCTTATGATACCCGTTGCCACATAAAATTTTTATTGTGAAAGTCACACCAATTTTGGGGTAGTAGATAGGTGAACAGAAATAGCTGTATTATATGTCACTCTGGCAAATTATTTTCACCCCTTCAGGCATTTTTTGAAGAATTGGGGTTGAATGTCACATAATACGCCTGTTTCGTTTTCGGCGAACCGCCTTGTATAAATGGTTAATCAGGGCTATTTTTGAAGTGTTTTTTTTACACAATTATTACGTAACCGTCTTGATTATTACGAAGTAATTTGGAAAAAATCCGTGTCTAATTCGCTCGCCTAAAAACTAAACAATAACAAAAATTAAAAATATATCAACAAACACAAATTCAGGTCCAACATACTAGTTAAATCAAACATTATTAATAATATTATCGAAATTACTACGCTGTTTTTTAACGAACATATGGCCTATTAGCTAAAAATATTTAAACATAAGAGTGAATTAATAACCAAAACTCCTGGTAATTTAATTATAAACAAATCTTGGTTAGAAGCGCTTTAGAATTAATAGGGTGCTAACTGGATTTACCTGGATTAGAGACGCACAAAATAGAAAAAAGTGGCTTAAATTGGGGAAGGCCTATTCACACTGAACATGGCTAATGAGATGAGATGACACAAGGACCGAAAATTTTATCCGTTAAATACGAAATTCCTTAAATTAATATCCGCAAAATCGAGATTTTACTGTATAACCTATTAAAATTATTAATACTGTTCTACCATCTATATCTTATTTACTCCATTTCTATAGCAAATGTTGATAATTTTGAGAATTTGTTAATATTATTCTTGTAGCGGTATATACCGAGTCACAAGCTACCCATATAGCACAAAGGGCATTCAAAGTTGCACAAAGTTAACAAATATAAATCAAAAATAAACTCTAAACTAATTACATTTGTAAATTACAACTCAATAAAAATTGAAATAAGCTACGAATTTCAATAAGTATACTTTTCTTGAAACTCACTGATAGATCATGAATCTAGGAACAGTAAATTAGATAATTTTGTTTTCATTCTAAAACCTTTGTACCATGTTGGACTAGTTGTTCTCAATTTTTTATGGACATATAATTAACTTGGTCATGAAAACTGGAAATGTGGACATAAGGATGTACTTATATTGTCATCTATCGTCATATATTTACATAAACTCTTCCTGAAGACTCTCTGGTTTAGACAAAAAAATCAATTGACAACTATTTAAAGTAAATTATTAAGAGGTAATTTCACTTCCTCTTAACAGTTCTACCCGGAAAGGACGAAACAGCGTAACGTTTGCAGAAACTGTGGCCTCAGCCGGAGTAGATGATACCGGATTGTCTCTCACCACTCCGGAGCGAGGGATTCTGGAATACCCAGATTGGCTTACGGCACTAGACAACCCACGGTACCAACATTTGTTCATATCACCACCATGCTATAAATCTATCAAGGTCAAGGGTACCATTTAGGCTAGAAATATAATGGGCTGGTTAATTTTGCATGTTCATTAAAATGCAGTTATTCGCCTTCTACCATGTCAGGCATCATACTGGAAATGCAAATATTCAAGCAATTAGCAGATAATATGCTGGTTGATTAGGCTTTCTCAAAATGTTTACAGAAAGTTAAGGTTCACAATCAAATTTAATGTTAACACCTTGGCTTGCGTATTTTTTTTTAATAAAGTGGACTTTAGTATTACGGTTTCGGTGGTATGAATGGGTGCTGGTATTATAAAGCTGGGCTCATTAACCTTGGGAATAAACACTACATGTTGTGGCATTAAACTATACTAATTCGTGTATTTATTTTTCAGGGGTGAAAAACTTTACCTAACCAAGGATAAAAGGGATTCAAAGAAACGTAACAGATGTCTGTGTTGGAGTCTCTTATTAGCCGTTGTTGTAGCAGCCGTTATTGTAGGAATATTAGCAGCAGGTAAATATTTTGCAAACCAGTTGCGACTTACAGACCAAATTTCAGTAGATTTCCAAAAAAGAAAACGAATAAATCATTTACTTTGCAAATTCATGTACGTATTGTAGGACTGCTTAAAACGATTAATAACATTCAAAATTATTTCAAACAAAAAGATTTCAAGTTTCTAGAAACACCTGGTCAGCAAATAAAGTAGCCAAATGCAAGAACATTCAAATTTGCGACAATCGGTAGGTGTTGTACAAAGAAATATACTTCTGTATCGTTTGAAAGGAATGCAACCTGAGAAATGGTAAAATATTTTATTAGATTAGTAGATTAAGTAGGAACTAGTAATGAGCGGGTACATTGGGAACAACCAGCACTGGTTGATCATGTTAATCGGGAATTAGAAACAAACTAGATGTAAAAGTGGATATGTGGTATGTGACGTGAGGTTTATAGGGAAATGCAAGGACAATCAAATCACTATCTAATTTATAAACGTTACTAAGGTTCCAGTACCGTAAGTTAACTTCATGATACTGCATGAGATTTCTCGTATATCATGATTGTAACTAAACTCCATGCTTTATAAATTAAATCAATAAGATGCATTAGCATTGCAAAAAACATATTTAACAAATATGATAATACGCAGTCTTAGAGCAACCACAAAATTGTGTAACTCATTTCATAACCGTTTCTTCACCTATTATGTGGCAGTTAGAACAATGGTGAGTACTGGGAATACACACCAATTGAAAGGTGAATTTTAACTTGACACTCTCACGATATCACCTAGATCAGGAATTACATACGCAAGCACACCTATTACATTATATGAATTCGTATAGAGCAAGTGATAGTACGTTTCATAATCTGCACTGCTAATACATTTATATATTTCTTTAACAGAGGCAATACTAAGCTACACCTTACTAGTGTTACAAAAGTACCACACAATTAACGTTTAAGAATATACATTTGGTCATAGAAAATGCTTAGACATCTAAGCACAATGACCAGCCAAAGCATAATTATAACCATAGGCTTCCGAAATAGTTCGCGAGGGTCGGAACCAGAACAAAGTAAGGTATCGCTATTAGAAGCTACGCCTAAGCCTAAGCTAAGATACAGATGAGTTCATTCTTTCTTGTGTCCTACAAACATACCGTTCAAAAGTGTACCTCTGTCAACACAATGGCTTCGCCAAAAATCGAAATTCTATTACAAAGTCTTAAACAATTTTAAACTACCTACGTATTCGACGTTGTTGAGTCTATAATGTGAAATTCCTAAACTGTTCAATAATATTGAGGTATTCATCAATAGGTGTGGTGGTAGCTCAGTTGGTAGAGCGCTCGCTCTCTGAATAAAACGTCGATTCTGGCTTGGGTTCGAAACCTAAGCAGAACTATGCAGATTTATAAAAATCTTGTCTGCAACCCACCACACACAATTTCCCAATTCGGCTTGCAACCGTGGGATCTTAATGCTAAAAACCTTCTCTGGAATTTCTGTCGTTCGGATTCGACGTTAAACTGTAGGTCCTCCGTATTTCTACCTTAGCGCTGAGGAGAAACACGTGGCAGAGAAGAGGCCGATGCCAGCAGTGGGACGGAAAGGCTGCTGCTGCTGATGATGATGATGATTCATCAATAAATCTTAAATGTGACATTTAATCACAGGAAGGTTACACCAAACTCCAAACAAATATAAAATGTGTTGTTGTAGATGTTCCTTTATGCTATTCTTGTGTAGGCGTTATTTTTGGCGGCGACATTTTTACCCGCCATTATTTTTGATGGCGCTAGTTTAATCCCCTATACATTTATATACACCGTCAAGGTCAATATAGTAAAGTTCGCTACGAATCTAAAAAAACCAACTGCGCAAAAATATACTTTCAATGCGTTTGCATGCAAATTAAATATTAATTCAGGTTTATCGAAGATGTGCATATATTTCTAGAGATTGTTACGAATATTTTATATTATTGTAATTTTTAAATAATGTTAAGCTTTGCTTTTACTTATTCCATTCAAGAGTTACTCTAATTCTAAATTAGAAATGTAATCTCCCGCCTCCCTCTAGACTACTATCCAGGACACACCACTGTTAATTACCCATTGAAAATTTCAAAACACGACGCCTGTGTATAAATGTCATTCCTGATAAATAAGTAAAAGCTACTGGTAACTAACTGTTGCCGCGTCATTAAAAGCTTACATTATTTCAGGAGCAAAAGTATATTTTCTTGTTAGTCCAGAAACTAACTTCCATGGCAAATATTATTACAGTAGGAAAAAGCGTGATTGGTGTCAACGCCTTATACCGCAAACGTGATAGTTTGCGACCGCAACACTTAACTAATTGTAGTTATTTTGTCAGCACGACATAAATATTGGCACTTCGTGTTTAATTACATGCTGAGCTTATGCGTGACAATTTTTATTACATCATATTTACGGGAAAACAAATATATTATTATTTAAGACTCCACACAAAAATAATACGTTGTACAAAGTCTAGCACAGTTAGTTGAACCACTGGTCAAATTTAGAAACGAAAATTAGTAGCACTAATTTCCCAAGTATTGGTAGTGACATTTAAATTTTTCCCTAAGAGTTACCTAAGCCTATAGCTTAGGCAGCAAAGCAGCCTTTGTTATTTACTGTTTTTATTTAAGATGTAAATATAAACCGTAAACGCATTTGAACTTTATTAATAATATCTGTTAGTAAATTTTAATACTTGTCACAAATTGTTCTTATTCTGTACGTATTAGAACATTTTTAGACATATACATACAGCATAAATTTGTATTGTGTACCATTTATTACGAACTAATTGAATTCAATATTTTACAATTACATGATCTTTATTATATTAATTCAGTACATCAGAATTTATAATAGCTTGACAAAATAACCATTATGCATTATTGCCTTACAGGAAACTTTGAATGGTATTCATAGCTTGGATTACAGCTTCTGTTTCTAAAGTTCTAAACATTGTGCAACCGGATAATAGTCCAAATTCAGGAGTAGGTAATACCATACGCTTTACTATTAATTCCGGCGTATTTTCTTTATCAGTTAAAATCCCAAACATACCCTTGAATTGAAATTAAATAAAATATTGATATTTGTAAATATTAATACCTTCTTGTCAGCACAACAAATATTTGATGTTAGAATCGTTTATGTGGCGCCTGGTCCTGGTTTAAACCATCGATATCTATGGTTCAGCGAAAGGCCTAGTTAACCTACGGTTCAAGTACTGCCCGCTGTATGTAAAACGCACACTTGGCGGTGAGTCAACTATGACTGTGGTTAACTAGCTATTGTACAAGTGACCCTTAGGACCGTCCATCGGAACGCTGAAAAGTGAACTGCAGACAATGTAAAAATCAAAACGTTTAGTGAGCGACAAAATAAATTGGTTACCGCGTCTTAGCATTGTTCTAATTTCATAAAATAGTAAATAAATCTCAACATTGAAACTGCGTGGATTATTTTCATAAACGAAGATACAGTGTGATTGTAAATGATTGAGGACAGTTTGACTTTACCGCCGCAAATTTTAGTGTATTTCACATGTTGGTTGTGGCTATATCAATATAGAGGCGGGGTTTTATATAAATACATATTTCATGGTCGTCGTATTTATGATTTCTGCTGGGCATTTTGAACAATTGCTGTAAAATATTGTTAAATTAATTTGGAATATTTTCAGTTATTGTTAAGACGAAATTCTAAGTTTATTGTGTATTAATTATTTAATTAAAAAGATAAAACTATTGATTAAAATCGTTATTAACAATTAATATATACCTCTATTTGAGACGCCACTGATGAGAAATTAACAGCTGACAGGATTACTGTATTTGCTACCAACATGACAATAATTTCTTACGGCGGTAAATTCAAATTAGCCTCACTCATTTACAATCACACTGTAGTTTGTAATAAGGTGAAACTATTTCACTAAATTAAATCCACATATATCATAATCGTAGATTCAATTTACCGTATTTCCACTACGTTTTGCAATTTTTTATGATCAGTTCTTGTCATATTTTATACAATGTTTCTACACTTTAATAAAAGCTTAGACATGGTATCTACTAGTTAGAACAACTCTATGTGGAAAGGTGGGATATTACCGTGGATACGGTTTATTGAAAAGTGCTAAATCTGGCATAATTAGAATCACTTCAATAGCCGTTAAACTGCACTAAATTTGATAGGTTGGACACGTTGCTTGCTTGCTTGCTTTGAAAGAGCGAGATCGAGGACGCGCCGACCTCAGCCAGGTTTGAACCCGCGTCCCTCGGATCTAAAGGCAAACGCGCTAACCACTAGACCACCGAGGCCGGCTGGTTGGACACGTTACTTTCCTATTTAATATTGACGAGTCCGCTCAAAATCAGTATTCAAATATTTATGGGAAATTCTCTATATACATTTTTCAGTAATACTAATAACCATTATTACCAGTTACAACAATAATAATTATTATTATTATTATATTATTATACTTCTGAACTTTTGAACTGTAACAACTTGTATGTAATTGTAATTTCATAACAAGGTATTTAAGAGCGATTGCATACTACGGAATTGTGAATAAGTAAACGCCAAATTAAGGCATTTATAAATTGTACATATGTACTTTAATATTATTATTACCAATATATACCAACTATTAATCACACTTATAAAAGTGGTTGTTGAACTTTATTCGTTTTCAGAATTAACTGCAAGCCAAATATTAATTAATCCTAATTTGTTATTATTTATATTCCAAGCACATTAATATAGTTTTTCCATATGACCTTTCCAATTAGAAATTTTAACAGAAATTTTGAGATCCAACATTCACGTTTATTTTTTAAATCCCGAAACATTGATTTACAGCTTTTATTTACCTCTCGCCTTTTACATTGCAAGAAAATAATTCCATTTTTAATAAGACCATTCCAACTTCCATATAAAGTAATTTTATATATATACCTACAGAACAATTTATATAACAAATGTTTGAACAGTCGCTCCGTAGTAATTTTTGTATACTGTATTTTATAATGTGACTGTTACACTAACAAGTGAGGTGTGAGGAGACTATTTTCATAACACTAATTACTAAAACATAAATAAATTAATCATTCAGCAAACACTTGACATTGGGGGGAATACTAAAATTTTTTTATTAAATGAAACGAATTTCCAAACTCTATTAGATTATTAAGGCCAGCATTCTCTAAAAACAAGTCAGAGAAATGCAGTATAATCTACTTTCGACAGGACTGGAATTTGGATACAAATTATTGTAAAACATACATAGGCCTTCAAATATTAAACAATTACCAAATGCACAGCAAAACAATCGACTGCCATTTTCATTCCCATGAAAGTAACTGCAATTTAGAATTCACTTTTAGACAGTGAAGGACACGTAAACAGTGTTAGTTATTTTAACGGGCTAGCAGGATGTATCGCCTACTTAAAATTCATTTGAATAATGTCCTGCTCCCTTTAGTATTTGGAGGAAAGAAGGTTGACAACTATCTCTAATGTAAATGTTAGTAATACTAGATTCTTCAAGATAAACGAGGAAAATTAAATTTGCTGTAACAACTAACACTTAAACGACAGAAATTAATTTTACAAAACTGTAATCGTTACATGGTTTGAAGATTAGTAAAGTTTCCTGCATAGGGATGATAGTACATTGAATTGCGGTTCTGATAACAATACATAAGCTTAAAATTATATTGAAAGTATCATAAATAGGGAAACCACATTCACAGTTACTTGAACGTTTTTTTTATTAAATTTTTAGTTGGTATTATTGGTAATCAAGAACCTGAACCTATACATGAAGCAAGAAATTTTGGAGGTTCTTCAAGTCCGAACGATATTAAAACAGGTGGCGGGTTCTTTGGAATATCTGAGGAAGGCGACAGTGCAACCAAAACCCCCAGTAATTATCCAATTTCACCAGAACCACCTATTAGTACTGTATCAAACCTTTTACCTACTACAGATACATCCATGATTGAAGGTTAGTATGAAATGCTTAAAATAGATTGTTTTATTCACTGAAGCATCTCTTAGCTCCTCCTGCAATTTTGTAGTTTAATGCTCACTGATAAAACATTATAAAACAATACCTGCTCCTATCTTCTGAAATGTGCATATTTTTTAATGACATCTGTTAGTCAACAATTTTACGATTTTTACAGTACCCAGAGCCTTGGAATCCCAATTCAAAATTGAGGACATGCCGTTTTCTGCGGAACTAATGAACCCAAATAGTACCACATATAGAAATCTTGCTGAAATACTTGAAAATGAACTGAAATCGGCACTTTTCACGAATGACGTTCTAAATTTTGGAGCAGCTAACATTCAACTTAAAATTACTGAGTTTTTGTAAGTATTCAACATGTCAAAATATTATTCTCGTATATGTGTTCACTTTGGAATTCATTTCTCGCCTTTTCAGACCTGGTAGCGTTGTAGTGAAATTCCGTATCGGTTGGGAATTTAGAGACGGAATCCATAATCCCAAAGACCCGATTGATCTGGAAGCACTCAAAACGAAACTCCAAAACGCTCTCATTCGAAATAATGGATACCTTTACGAATACCACGTTCGAGAAGACACTATAAATGCAGGCAAAATTATGAATTTATGTCAAATAGAAAACAACGGCTGTGAGCACACTTGTTCCTTCGATTACAAATTAGTGAATTTCGTATGCTCATGTCCTCCTGACAAGCTTCTGAGCTTAGATGGCAAAAAATGTATCAATCTACCTGAACCACAAGCGGAACCAGAACCTACTACAGACCCCGACGTAGTCGATTTTGAGTTTGAACATGTCCATACAACAGTGAAACCTGAACCTAGTCCAGCTGTAGCTCTAGAACCAACAGCAATTCCCGAACCAGAACCGAACCCTGAACCAACTGTACTTCCTGAATCAGAACCTGAAGCTACACCTGAACCGACTGTATTACCTGAACCAGAACCTGAAGCTACACCTGAACCAGAACCTGAAGCTACACCTGAACCACATGCACATCCTGAACCCGAACCAACTGTCCAACCAGAACCTACGCCTGAACCCGAGCCTGTCACTGAACCGACAACTCAGTCAATACCACAACTAGCATTGCAACCTAACAGTGACCCAACTGCCGAACCAACCCCTGAACCTGATGCGAAAATAAAAACGGAACCCACTACTAAATCTGAACTGAAAGTAGAACCACATACGACGTATAAATTAGATCGTGAAAGTTTTGTTCATAATTATATGACTACTTCAGAACCAACTATTTTGCTAGGAACGGATAGGCAGTATATAGTTTACGGAGATAACATTCCTGCCGCTGAACCTACTTCGGAACCAATACTCACTACCGAGGTGTTACCCGCTACCGATTCTGCTTCAAATATAGAACACACAAGTGAACCACAGCCAGCACCTGAAGCTGGACGAACCGAATGGGTTACAAAAATGGTATCAGAATTAGAAAACACAACAAGTCCAAAACCACAACTAAATACAGAGTCTGATCACCAGCTGCTTAGCGCACCTACAGCAGAAACTACGCCAGAAACACAACCGGCAGTTGAAGCGGTACCTAGAACTGAACCTGAACCACAACCTACAACTGAAAGAGGACCAGAAGCTACAACTGAATTAGCTGCTAAGTTTTTATCTTCTACGAGCACATCTGCAATAGAACCTGAACCTACTACTAAACCAGAGATTAATATTAATTCTGAACTTACAACTACATGGAGGCCATCTCTTAAATCGTTTCCGCCAACAGAATCAAACACTTTTGATACAAACGAAACAGCTTACAAACAACATAAAACAGATGAAGGCCACATATTTGTATTCAATCCGCCGAAAAGCACACCACACTAGCTCCTGAATTAACAACCCTAAGCGAAGGATACTTTTCAAATGATGTCCCTAAAATCCAGCTTCTAACTTTTGAAGATAGTAATGTAAATACCACTGTAAATTCTATAGAATCAGAAACAGCTACTACATCGTTCAGAATTGAAAACGAAGCTTCATTAGTTGAAAAAACGACCCTCAAATCTGAACTTGAACAGCTAACAGGCGCACCTGTTTCTGAACACATGAATTCTGATAATCCCACTACCACGACCCCAAAACAATCCACTAATGGAAAGTTACATGAAAACGTTGTCCTTCCATCCAAAGATTCTCCCGAAACTACTACAACATATTTACTGAACCTTGTTACAACTGAAAACAGTGAGAAAGAATCCGATTTATCTACTGAAGTGTCAACTAATGATTCAGTAAACGTTGCCCTTAAAGAAATATCAATGAAACCTGATGAACAATCAATTTTATTACAGCAACAATTGGAATACGACAATATGACAAATACGGCACAATTTGTTACCGGCGTTGCTGTAAGAAATGAGACTGAAACAAATGAAACCAATTTTGATGTAACAACTGAAACTACCACTAAACAAAGCAACTGGATCCCAATTGAATTAAACTCAAAAAATGAAATGATTAAAGTACAGACAACTACATCCAGTATCAATAATGATGCTTCTTCTATAAATAACAACCAGTTTGTTCCCTTTATGATAAACGACGAAAGACATTTAATTAGTATGGAAAACCATACCTTATCAGCGAATATGAGTCCCAAAGAATACCAAACAACCACCATTTATCAAGCAGCACAAGAGTCGACTAAATCATCATATGATATCCATAAAAACATAGATACACAAGACCATTCAACCGAAAATATAATTGTGCACACAATTCCCGAAACCCATCAACATATGGTTACATACGACCCAACTGAAAGCACGAACATGTTAGACAATATGTCTCCTTTCTTACCTGAAATAGAAAACGATACACTAGTGAAAATTTTACATTCGGATGTGGATCATTACACTGACATGCCTTTTCACCACAATGATAGTAATATACACGACGAACATATCTACCACATTGCCGAGAAGCCTCCTAGGCTAGACAATGATGAAATGAATGTTACAAACCCTTACGATCCCAATCCTACTGACACTGTTCTTGCCATGAGTCCGACAGAAGAGGATAAAACTGAAAAATTTAATGAAATACTTAGCAGCTTAGGAGCTACAACACAAAAAGAAATGGCAGTTGCAAATAATGAATTTTCGGAACAACAGCTGTTAGATACAGTAAATACAAAAAAAGATAATATACCTGAAAAAGAACAAACTACAATCAATGTTATCATGGAAACTACCACACGGATTACAAACGACAATACCAATTCAGAAATATATACAACCATTTCCAGAAATACAGATTATATCACCACCTCTCCTCGGAATATCGAGCCCACTTTAAATCCTGACATTTTAAATAATGTACACAGCAATAATTTATTTTTGAAACTGCAAACAAGTACCGAAAGTGCCGATGGTCATACGGAAACACCTCAGACAACTTCGACGCAACCAGAACAAAATACTACTTCACAAATTAACACGGAAATGATTGAAAAGACAAATGGAAATGTTACAACGCCTCAAGCAAATTTTACAGATATTAGCACAAGTACTGAAGACCTAGTTGCTCTGGAAACAACAACTAATAAATTAAATGAAGAAACCACCACTAATAATTTTAGTGAAATTACAAAACACCCACAGCATTTAGCTACAACAGACACCATGATTTCAAATCGCACTGCTTCCACTATTTATGCCGAAATATTAGATACTGTAACAGAAATAGTGCATTTTAGTAGTGACAATAATAATTCAGTTGAAACAACGCATCAACCTGAAATGGTAATCGCTACCGAAAATATATCTACTATAACAGTACCAACAGAAAACAATTCAACAGAACTAACTACCACAGAAATTTCAAAAGAAATAAATAAAGCTCTTCAATACGAAGTCCACGAAAATATAGAAGACATAACTACAACAAGAAGCAACATTTTGAAACTGTTTACAACGCAATCGTCGGTTAAAACATTAATAGATCATGAGAATAGGAATCAAAATGAAGCAGACGATCCACTTTCAGCTTCGAATGAAGACATATTCGTAAAAGAAGACCAGAAACGAGATGAAAACTATAATAAATTTGATCCCATTGATACTCTTTATGATCCCAACGATTTTCTTAACGATATAAGTGATGAAGAAAAAAGCGTTTTAGAAAAATTTTCTGATGTAGACCGTTTATCAAGTAAACAAAAAGAAAACGAGAAATTGGTCCCAAAATCAACAGCAGAAACTAAGCTTGATTTTGAACACGAGAAAGATCACTACTTAGCCACAGATTTTACCGACAAGGCGACATTCACTGCAACGCCTAGCAAGAAAAATTATTTTGAAAACTCCGAAAAAGAACTGTACAACAACATGTACTTTCCTGAAAAAATATTAACTGAAACAAAAGCAGAAAAAATTGATTCAAAAAATTACACCACTGAACTTATATCGGAGGAAGTAAAACCAGTGACAGAGGGATTTACAATTAGTGGTTTCTCTAGATGTGCTGCTGGGCAATTTCAATGTCGAAATGGTACCGCAGTAAAGGATGGAAGTTATTGCATTCCCAGCAACAACCAATGTGATTCGACCGATGACTGCACAGACGCTTCGGATGAAACCCGCTGTGCTCAAGAAAATTGTCGTAATAATTTTCAAGTAAGTAGTTAACCGGACAAATTATATATTTCATATTAGATCAGATGGGACAATACCGTATAATATTTCAAAAAGAATGTGAAACGGTTGGTTGTTGTGTAAGGGACGTTTACAAACTAAAGCTTGCTTTTATGGGCACAACTTTTTTTAATTTTCCGTTTATGGATGTAAACCCGGTTGCACCAATATAAAGGATGTTTGTACTAATACTAGCCTGTAAATTATTTTAAAACTTTTGCTTCCCTTAAGTGCCTTTGAAAAATCAAAATTGCTTCTCCCACAAACGCAAAATTGAATATAATGAGAGGCCTCAGAAATAGTACAGATTAATACAGAAATTGAGATAATATCTCATGGCGATCCAATTTCTTAGTAAGCCAGGTTTTCTGATGTGGTTGCATTTTAACATGCGATGTGCAAGCAATAACTAACTGCAGCAGAATTGAGATTCGTTACAGATAATACTCTGAGAAAGAGTCATTACGTCTGAAAAAACAGATAATTTTCTACATTTCATTGTTTGAATAACACTTATAAATGGTATAAACCTAATAATTCTGGAAAGTGTAAAACATGACAGCCTAAATAATATTTGTGTGAACGATATGTTCATTTCTGTAATTCAATATACATTTTCAAATGTAATTCCGTAATACACTTTTCCTAACATTTGCTGTAAATTAAAGTAACTTCAACGAAAATGCTGGTGTTTTTGGGTTTCTTGTGACTCTACCCGAAAAAATTCGGTTCTTCTAACAATATACAGCATTTCTATATTTATTACTTATTTATTCTTTCTCATTCCTGTCAGTTATTGTAAAACCTCATACATCACTTAATACTTATAATATTTTATTCCACGTTTTCTGTTTCTACAAATTAAACTGAAACACAAAAATTAAATAAAAGGAATTAAATATAACTAATAATTTAGCGATCAAAATGCAGTAAAAATTTCACAATTATGCTGTTAAATAAGATACTAACACTTAATTGAGTTCTTGCATTGAACTCTATCTAAAGCTCCTGCTTTAAAAATTAATCGTTCTCAAAAGCATTTTTACTATAAAATTCGAATTTTTCGAAATAGTTTAAACCACCTAAATCAAAAATGTATAACCTTAAAATTTGAAGCGCAAAATAATAATTTAATAATTTACATTGGCTTTAAAATGGACTTTTTCAGTGCACAAGTGGACAATGCCTAAAAAGAAATCTAGTGTGTGATGGAATTGCTAACTGCAATGACAGGAGCGATGAGCTTAATTGTGGTAAGTACTTAACAGTCTTTCCTTTATCTGTTAGCTTTAACTTTGCGCTTGTCACTAAAAAAACACAGGTATTAGGTTTAAGCCAAACCAAATTTTACCAATTTAATCAAAAACTTTCCTGTCGAGATAATTAGTTACTAAGGTATGACATAAAGCTATCCCTAAAATATCTAAGATAAATTACTTGGTAATATAGCAAAACGTGTGTCGTGGTAGCTCAGTTGGTAGAGCGCTCGCTTTCTGAATAAAACGTCGATTCTGGCTTGGGTTCGAAACCCAAGCAGAACTATGCAGATTTATAAAAATCTAGCCTGCAACCCACACACACACAATTTCCCAATTCGGCTTGCAACCGTGGGATCTTAATGCTAAAAACCTTCTCTGGAATTTCTGTCGTTCGGATTCGACGTTAAACTGTAGGTCCCCCGTGTTTGTACCTTAGCGCTAAGGAGAAACGCGTGGCAGAGAAGAGGCCGATGCCCAGCAGTGGGACGGAAAGGCTGTTGATGATAGCAAAACACGTAACGTATTTTAAACGATTATTATGTTTAATAGTGTCATTAACGTTTAAGTAAATGACAAAAGTTAAAGTATATATAAGTATATAATCGAACACGGCATTTCCTGAGATAAGTGATTTTAACTGAAATTTTCACTCGTTTAACTTCCTTTTAGAATCTTGGAAATGCAGTTTCGACGAATTTTCATGTGGAGCAGACGGCCGGTGCATTCCATTATCTTGGAAATGCGATGGACACGCACACTGTCCTAACGCCGAAGATGAGCATCACTGCCATACAGAAACGTGCAATAGCAATGAATATCATTGCATGGAACAGGGTACATGTATACGTGCCAGTTTAAGATGCGATGGGAACCCAGACTGTACAGGAGGCGACGATGAAAATTTATGTGGTAAGTGTTTCGTAAAATCTATTACTCAATAATAAAGAATTTATTGGCAACTTAGAAGTCATATTATTTAGAATGTGCGGTGGACCAATTCAAGTGCAAGCTGGGCGGTGGTTGCATTCCTATACAACAACAGTGTGATGGGATCGAACAATGTGCAGATTTCTCAGACGAATGGAACTGTTTACGCCTTCAGGAATTTACCGAGAACGGAACATCTAACTATTTAGAAGTAAGTAATACCCGGCGTATAGAAGTACTTAGAAGTAAACGAAAGTTAATCTAGCTAACCAAATAGCACACGTTTAGAACTTAATTCAAACATATTAAAATGAAATCAAAGCAAATAATTAATGTGAATCTGACAGACAGTTTTTAAGTTGAATCTGGAGTTCTTATAATTCGAAGTTCGACAATTTAATTCCCGAATTGATACTACAGCACTAGAATCACGTGAAATACAAACAAAAATGAAGCAGTCTATAATAGTTGATAATTTTATCAATCGAGGGTGGTCAAGCGAAGATCGTCCAGTTGTTAGTTTCTGCGCAGGATGTTACAGACCTTGGCGTAACGAATGAATACCAGATTTTACTGTAAATTGGAGCAAACTCTCAACAAAAACATGAAATGCTGAAAACCATGTACGCAGATAACACTTGAAGTTGCACTTGTCTGTTTGAATAGTTTATATATACCTTTCAAAAATGAACGTGTGGGTGTTCAAGATTTGGTCGCAAGAAAATGTGTAAAGAGATCGCCGAATAACGTTCCGAATGATTGGAGATAAGTTGAACATCAATAAGAATACGATGCAACAAATTTGACTTTACGATATGGGAAAGAAGAACATCTGTCCGAAGGTTGTCCGTAAAGTCTTACGAATGATCAAATACAGAGAAAAGTCGCATCGTGCAGAGGCTTCCTTCGGACTTGTCGCGACTGTATAAATTTGCTTACTCGCATTGTCACTGGTGATTGGGCATGGGAGTTTCAGTACGACTTTGATATAAAACGTCAGAGCAGTGCAGATACTGATTACCTTCGTGATAAACATTGTATGATACATAAAAAAATTGTCCATGAAGTACCAATAGTTAATAGTGCATTCTGTGTTAAAATTAGCTTATTTCTGCAGTAAGACGCAATTACAAGAAAGGGTAGTAGGTCCTCGTTGTATGATCAAACACCTGCCCGTTCTGAACTGATTGTTGTCTTTTCTCATGAAACACGGCGTTTTAAAATCAATTACCCACCCTATTCACCTGACTTGGCAGCAGCAAATTGTTTTGTCATATCTAAAGTGATAACTGTTCTCAAGAGGAAATGATTTCAGGATGTAGAATATGTCGAGGAAAATGTAATCGCCGAATTGAAAGCAGTTTATACGATTGTCTTGATTGATTAACAGCAGGGTCTTGTAGTGGGATAGTTAATCCGGTTTACACTTCGACTCTATGGTATTTTGTGCGCCGCCGATTCTTTCAAACTAGATCTGCGCCCTCAACGACTTGCATGATATTTTTTACGAGGTTGTCATGTGTGAAGGTTGTTACACGAAGTGTTCCCCCGAATAGTTGCTGTTTCTTGCGGTAAAGTGCTGGACAGTCGAAGATTATGTGCGAGACTGTTTCCTCATTTTCTTCACATAATCTACAGAGTGTGTCTTCTCTGTAGCCACCGATTTTGTGATGTTGTTTTCGCAGGTGGCAGTGCCCTGTTATAAATCCTACCAACCGTCTAATCTGAATTCGTCCTAGATGAAGGACGTCAGTTGTTAGTCTGCAAGCAGGCGTTCCAATTATTTCCTTCCCAATTTTTTGTCCCTGTACTGCGTCCCAGCGAGAAACATGTTGTGCAATGGTTCACGTTTTTACTGCTGTTCGGATGCTTTATTTGGGATACGGAATACAGGTTCTGGCCTTATAAACGGGGTGGATGCACCGATTTTCGCGAGGGAATCTAATTTCTCGTATCCCTCTACCACCGTGTGTCCTGGCACCAATACTACCACAGAATAAATACCTACGGATATTTATTCTGTGATACTACGTTCTTCTCACACAAGGATTTCGGAAGGTGTAGACATGCCCTCGTTAATTTGGAATTAATGCGAGGTGATTCAAGTGCTTTTAAAGCTGCTTGACTGTGATGCTTATGCGTTTTTGAGTATACCCGCGTTTTGCATTTTCCTGGATACATTGCACTATTGCAAATATTTCAGCTTGAAAGACTGTGGCCGTATTTCCCAGGGGTAAACTAACGTTCTCCTTTGGTCTTTGGCCTTATATTCCGGCCCCTGTGCCTTCTGCTGTGCGTGAGCCGTCTGTGTAGCAGACTAGCCCCCTTGACAGCTGAGGTGGGATTCCTTAGGCCTAGTCATTGCGATTATATCTCACAGTGAATGGTTTGTCAAAGAAATACTCTGGAAGGATATATTCGGTACTCATTTGAAGGATGGGGTTACTTTCTATACTACTTCCTGTATTCGTTTGTGTTCATATCGTTCCTGGCTGGTGTGCCAGGTGCCGGTGGATTTCATTCTATGTGCTCCAATCCAGGCTTCCCCTTTTATGTATATATTCTATACAGCGCGAGTGTAAAGTCTGGAACTATCGAAATAAATCTTTTATTATATGTTTTTGAAAAAAATCCTCGAACACGTCGATTTTTATCTTAAATTAGACATATTTGAGTGTAATTGTTATTTGTAGATTGTCTTTTGTTTCTGAGTTATGGCGATAGAGAAATTTTTTTTAAATGGATACCCTAATTTTTTATGGCGGATTTGGAAAGTGCGTGAAATTCTAAAACCAAATATGCTAAAAAAGTATGATACTGCATTAAGAAGTTTTCGAGATAATTGCTTTTAAAGTTTTAAAACAAAACACGAATGACAATGAAGAGTTCCAAGTTTTAATAAACAAAACCAAGTAGTCACGTAACAATTGACTTCTGCACTTAACAATTGAGTTCCTCGCAGTTTGTTTATCTGTTTTTATTGTGCAGTTTTGTACGTAGTTCAGTAAATATTGATGCGACACAATTTTAATATTGCGGGGATGTGGCGGCCGTACTAGAACACAACAAGAGGTTTGTGACCTATTCAATAACAAGTAATAGTAAAGAAACGTTCATATTGTAAAAGACTTTGAATAATATGTAGATCTGGCCGAATTATTATCAATGTTATATGTTTAAATCTTCGCTAAACATTTCTTTAGAGACTTAGACCACTTACAACGACAACGACGGATTTAAACAAATCTTCGGATTCTTTCGGCAACATATGTACAATACTTATTAGTTTTCCTTCTTATTGAATAAATTTTGTCCGACATTTCATCTCGTAAATGGAAAACGTCATCGGTAGAACTGCAAGAGCAAAATCTATAATATCAGACACTGGAAAAACCTAAGAAATATCCCAAAAATACACTTACCATAAATGTTTCGTAACGCCGTTTTTAACTGTTATATCTATTTTTGATATTTTGGGCCAAATCTTTATTTTAAAGTGGTATAAATACGTTTACTTATTTGAATTTTAACCATGTTTGATCTTTCTTTTCTCAGTTCTTTTTTTTTTTGACATTCTCGGCAGTTTTTTAAACGCTTTTCCATTTGTATCATGTAAACAATTATGAAGTCGCTTTAAGCACGAATTTCATGAAAGTCACGTATCGGTTTGGTTCTTAAATAAGATTCTCGTCGTTAGAGTAACATGTAATTTATTGATATTACTATTTTAAAGTAAATTTTGTTGCAGGTGTTATCCACAAATAAAACATGGATCCAAATATGTTCCGATTCATGGAACAATTCATATTCTGATTTGGCTTGTCAGAATCTTGGATACGCTGGAGCAACATCCACTGAACCGTCGAAAATTTTAGAGAATTCAACCATTTCTGAATACTATAAACTAAAACCATTGCAACAGTATGGAGCTCACTTATTAACTCAATTGGAAAAGACTGATAGCTGCGATTCCGTTGTGTCAGTTACCTGTCAAGAATTTGGTAAGTAAACTTTATTAGCCAGTTAATACAATTTAGATTTTGTAGCTTTAGCATTTTGAAATCATGCAAGTCAAATTATTTTGCAAATTGTATGAAACGTTTCCGGATGG
>JABXWE010006393.1:0-16563 GCA_014611495.1 Limonius californicus | reverse complement strand
GTCGGCAAAACCCAAGCACTTACCCTTAATCTTCTTATTTTTCTAAAAAAGAATTTTATAGAAAGTTTATTACACTGGTTAAGTGGTTATATTTTAGTTTACTTATTGCCATTCTCAGTTTTGTCTTAACAGAGTGTGATGTCTTCTCTAGATTTTCTTGTGTCAATAAAAGTTTGCAAATTGGCAAAAGTGCATAGTTTAATCTCTGTTTGAATAAAAGATTTTTCCGATTTGGTGCTAGGCTAGATGGTGACAAAGTGTTCTGCAAAACATGCAGCAAAACAGTAAGATTTCTAATCCTGTGTGTTTAAAATTAAATTGGTATTGCTTTTTATTAAGTTTAATGATCGGATCCTTAGGCGAAAAAACACCTAGTAAATGTTACTTAATTAGCTGCAAGGAATTAGAAAATGTTAATAATGTAACAATATCTAGATTGATCAATGAAAGTTTAACAAACTTTTTCCTTCCCGTTAACTATATTTTATTAATGTTGTCAGATGCTGCAGCCTACATGGTTAAGGCGGGTAGAAATTTAAAGGTATTTTATAACAATTTAATTAATGTTACCTGCTTAGCTCATGGGTTAAACATAGTTGCTGAGGACGTTAGGGTTCAATTTCCTATTGTAAATGAATTAATTAGCAATGTTAAGAAGGTGTTTGTAAAAGCTCTCCTACGTGTTAGAGTATATAAAGAAAAGCTTCCAAATACACCATTGCCTCCCATACCAGTACTTACAAGGTGGGGTACATGGTACATGGCTATTTTTTATTCTAATAATTTTGATAAAATTAAGGATTTAATTTTAGAGTTTTTTAATGATTCCGCAGCAATTTCTGCAGCAAAATGTGTTTTGCAAAAACCTGAACTGGTAGGGCAATTAGCATTTATTAAATCAAATTATAGTTGTCTTTCCAAAGCAATTTTAAAGTTAGAAAAACGAACTATCGTTAACAGAATCGACTGATTTAATTTTAACCATTAAAAAACTGCTAGAAAAAGTTATAGGAGCAGTTGGAGAAAGCATTTCAGGAAAACTAAATGACGTTTTAAATAAAAATGAAGTTTACCAAATTCTTACCAAAGTATCAAAAATTTTGCAAGGGGAATTTTTGGATGTTGACCTGGCCCCTGACTTAATTACTGTTTTAAAAAATGCCCCAATTACGTCAGTGGATGCAGAATGAAGCTACATATAAACATGTTCTTTCCGACCGAAGGCATTCTTTTAAAGTAGAAAATATTGAAAAACACGTTATAATAAACTGTTTTCATGCCTCAAACAATGTAAAAGATCTGCCACTGGAAATTGTAAATCATTCAGTATCTTATTTTTTTTATTGTATATTCTTAATAAGATATTATTAGTGAATTTAAATAAATTTTTTTTATATTATTTGCCGAACTATGTTTTTTTATAAATATTTATAATATAATATAATAATTCGTGTAATTTCATAATAAAACTTTATTATGTAAATACAGGTGTACTTTTTGCATATCTTTTTGGTTGCGATATCATAAGATAATGCAATAATAAAAATATATCTTAACTTTCTTGTTATGTAAAAATGGGAAGCATATAATGCATATATTCGTGCATATTTAACCAATCGGGGGCGCATAATTTATTAATTTTAATGCATTGTTACGTAAATTTCAAATTCGCCGCTTTATATGAATCAATTTCTTAATTTGTTTGTCGCTTCGTAAGAATTGGTCACGCTATTTTAATTACCGTTTGTATATTGGATACAGTTTTGGTTACATTGCGTCTTCAAAGAATGGAACATTGTAAGTTTTATTGGTGTTTTCCGTCTTTATAATTTATGACCCAAGGGAGTCCCAGAGTTGTTCAAGGTTTTTCCTTGTAAGATATTTTTCGCCGTTGTTAAGACGGTTTCTTTTGTGTCAAATTGCAGACTCTTGTTTTCCCGCCTTCGACCTCGGACTGTTCCCAGAATTCTCGTGTCCCTTATTCCAGAACTTTCTAGAACATTGCATATGATTTTGTAATATGGTGCAGCCTTTCGAGGGGGGGGTGCAGGTTCCCCGTTGCATCTTGCAGTCAGTGGGCCGCGAACTTGGGTTTGAGACGCATCTTCATGTAAGCGGGTTTTTTTCGCGGCACCTGTTAAACCAAATACCGTACCGAATATTGCTTTAGGCAATTAGTATCTTTTCGACAAAGTTAAGTCGGATCTACATCAGTGTTAACAGTGTAGCCTAAGTACAGAACAATCAAGTGTGATTGTTTCTCTTCTCGATTTAATCGGATAAAAAGCGTTGGAACCCGTGGAAAAAAGTGATTGTTGGGAATAATCTGCTTCCCCAGAAGCATATCAGCCCACGCTTCGTCCCCCCTGGTTTCCTGAGGCCTTCTACATGTTTTTTTCCCGGACTGGGAAAAACACCCCTTGCCTGACGTAACCTGCAATTGGAAGTCAACCCTCCTTGATTTGTGCCTGCCTCGCAGCGAAAGTTAAGGTAAAACAGACCAGTTTTTGTGTGTGGTGAAACGAAACTTGCGCGCGACTTGCAAAATTTAGCGGAATTAAACTTTGTCTTGTTAAACCCAAAAAAGCGACCTTGAGTCAAAAATATTTTATTTGAACGAAATATTTGTAAAAAGAAACTTTGTTTATGCTGTGTTTTCCTGTAAACTCTACGCCACTGACCACGCAGAATTAATAGATTTTAAATACCGTGGGCCATGGGCGGCGAGTTACCTCTTGTTTGAACGTTCAAATTAGGCTGTTGTAATTTTAGAATTATCAAATCACTTTTGCTTGTCATTTTTTTGTTGTACCGTCGTTACTAAGAGTTTCATTATATGTGTTTTAAAATTTACTGCCTCTTTTATTTATGTGTACTCTGTATTTGTTTATGTAAAAATTTTGCAAGCTTCAAATATATATAGGAGGAGGAAAACAAGCAAAGGTAGGTTCCATTCCCGTAAGCTGTTGGCTTCTCGGCCTTCCACGAGGACCTACACAATCAGCTGGATTTGAAAGGTGGCGCCTACTTATTTCGACTCGCCCTGTACACAACTAAAGATTTTCTCCCATAAGCGATTTTCACGAACTCCCCCTACTCCCCTGAGCTAAGCTGTAGGCCCCTTTTCCATCAAGTTTGTTACAAATCGTCAAAAAGCTCGATTGGCCTGTAACAAAATTGGCACCCTTATCGTGGGGCTGTTTTCTTGCCATTTTTTTCTCGCGTATTGGAAGAATTTTCGTGAAACCCTTTTATTTGGAAAGTTGTGTACGTTTCCCGACTGTTTTCGCGATTTTCCTGTGACTTTGTGTCGTATTTCCCGTATTTTATGAATTTGTCAGATTCTGTTAAATTGGGTGGTTATTTTTAAAGAATTCTACAAGAAAATTCAACAAAACAAGAATATCTCGGCACGGATTTACTAAAACACGGGAAATTTCACGGAAAACTTGAGAAAATTCAAAAAAAGGTCCCAAAAAAAATATCGAGAATCGTAAAAAAATCAAATGCGGGAAATACGACACAAAGTTACGGGAAAATCGCGAAAACAGTCGGGAAACGTACACAACTTTCCAAATAAAAGGGTTTCACGAAAATTCTTCCAATACGCGAGAAAAAAATGGCAAGAAAACAGCCCCACGATAAGGGTGCCAATTTTCTTACAGGCCAATCGAGCTTTTTGACGATTCGTAACAAACTTGATGGAAAAGGGGCCTACAGCTTAGCTCAGGGGAGTAGGGGGAGTTCGTGAAAATCGCTTATGGGAGAAAATCTTTAGTTGTGTACAGGGCGAGTCGAAATAAGTGGGCGCCACTTTCCAAATCCAGCTGATTGTGTAGGTCCTCGTGGAAGGCCGAGAAGCCAACAGCTTACGGGAATGGAACCTACCTTTGCTTGTTTTCCTCCTCCTATATATATTTGAAGCTTGCAAAATTTTTACATAAACAAATACAGAGTACACATAAATAAAAGAGGCAGTAAATTTTAAAACACATATAATGAAACTCTTAGTAACGACGGTACAACAAAAAAAATGACAAGCAAAAGTGATTTGATAATTCTAAAATTACAACAGCCTAATTTGAACGTTCAAACAAGAGGTAACTCGCCGCCCATGGCCCACGGTATTTAAAATCTATTAATTCTGCGTGGTCAGTGGCGTAGAGTTTACAGGAAAACACAGCATAAACAAAGTTTCTTTTTACAAATATTTCGTTCAAATAAAATATTTTTGACTCAAGGTCGCTTTTTTGGGTTTAACAAGACAAAGTTTAATTCCGCTAAATTTTGCAAGTCGCGCGCAAGTTTCGTTTCACCACACACAAAAACTGGTCTGTTTTACCTTAACTTTCGCTGCGAGGCAGGCACAAATCAAGGAGGGTTGACTTCCAATTGCAGGTTACGTCAGGCAAGGGGTGTTTTTCCCAGTCCGGGAAAAAAACATGTAGAAGGACCTCAGGAAACCAGGGGGGACGAAGCGTGGGCTGATATGCTTCTGGGGAAGCAGATTATTCCCAACAATCACTTTTTTCCACGGGTTCCAACGCTTTTTATCCGATTAAATCGAGAAGAGAAACAATCACACTTGATTGTTCTGTACTTAAGCTACACTGTTAACACTGTTGTAGATCCGACTTAACTTTGTCGAAAAGATACTAATTGCCTAAAGCAATATTCGGTACGGTATTTGGTTTAACAGGTGTCGCGAAAAAAATTCGCTTATATGAAGATGCGTCTCAAACCCAAATTCGCTGTCCACTTTTGTAACGGCCCTCGATTGATGGTATTTCGAAGACCGGAGTCTGGCGGAGATCTAAGGTCGACTGAATTCAAAAAGTAACGAGGATCAGCACCCCCCTCAAAATGTTGCACCACATTACGAAATCCTATGGAATGTTCTAGAAAGATTTTGTTTTTAAAGTGCGAGTTCCAGGAAGCGTTCGAGGTCTAGCGCGAGAAAACAAAAGTCTGCGATTTTAACACAAAGAAACGATTAACATATCTCGAACTTCAAAAGACAAAACAAAATAGTTAAACGGTAACCCAAAATAAGCGATTGCAATTAAAATAACGATACTAATTCTGACGAAGCGGCAAACAAATTGAGGAATTAATTCATGTGCAGCGGCAAATTTGAAAATCACATAACAACTTCACATAATTGTAAACAGTATTAGACAGATTTTTTTGAAATAAACCATTTATAATTAGTAATAACGCATATTAAAAATCTTGCAACAAAAAAAATGGATATAAAAAGAAAAACAACAAAAAATTATAAAAATGCAGTTGAAATATGTTATCATTTACAGAACTACTGTATTTAAAACATGTAAAGAGTTTTTGAACTACGTTACGAAATGGGTTTTTGAATTTACAAAATTTCAAATATATTCTTTGGGGCTACAGAACATTCCACAACATGATCCTGGTCATATAAAAATGGCTGCTGGAGAACATGCAATGATAAGTTTATTAAAGTTTTTAAATTATTATTAAAGTATTATTTTAAAAATATTTAATTACATATTTAAGCAAGCATTGAAATTATAAATAAAAAGTTTGATATAATTTACTGGATAACAGTAAATAAATTTGTACTACAAAAACAAGTTGAATTGGAACGTTATCAACACAGTGACAAACCTTTAACATCGGAATTTCATCTTCGTTTTATAAAAATTACAAGAATTGGTTTACTTGACAGTTTTCTGTGATAGTGAATCATAATAAAAGGTTTCTATTTATTAAAAAATCACTTCAAAAATAAGGTAATTCTGTTGCCTTGTGTATTTTATTTTATTGCCGTCATAGTCATTCAATTTAATCTTACTTCAATTTTTTGAGAGGTTGCTAATATTCTTTATGTATCATTTTGAATGTCTATAAATTTTCATATCGTCAAAAAGTTGCATAAATGCTTTTCACTATAGTTAGTTGAAATTCATATTAATTTATAAATTATAATATTGTTTTTACAAACTATTTCGCGGTTGTGATCTTAAAAAAAATTCTACCTACCTTTACAAAACAACTATCCTATACAAAAGGAAAACTTAACCATTATAGAAATTCAAAAATACCTTTCAAATTTGCTTTATTGCACAAGCAGTCATTTATAAAACGAATTGCCTGCTGGGCTTTACTTTTCAGCTTGTACTCGTGCCTGCCATCTTTAATATAATCCAATTCTTGGATGACGATCCAGGGGACTAAAACTATAGGGCGGGCAATTCCTGCAATTTAAAGTAGACGTAGTCATTTTATCATTATGGAACCACCTAAAATTGTTACTAGACTTCACATAAATTAATTTTTGACATTTAATAATACTCAATGGCAATATTGTTTTGTATTAAAACTACCTACAGAATAATATCTCCTATAGCCAGCCACTTCCGGTAGCCCACCACATAATTACAGATATTAAATATTACCATAAATAAGATACCGCAATAAAATTGCCATTTAATTTTAATTACTCAACCACTCTTCATACATTTAAATCCTTATACCAAACACTCCTGGCTAATAAATTATTCCAATGATTGGCCAACTAAAATCGTCATCAATGCGAGAAGTTAGAAATATATGCGGGTACTGATCAACAGCTACTGCACAAGTAATTTTCAGAATTAAGTATTAATACCTTGTGTAAAATTATACCCGTGTGGAGTTTCGGTAGTTCTCCATCGGGTGCCTCCCCGGGTGGCAGATAGGGGAATGCTCACCAGATACGGTGGGTATCGGGGAAATAAAATACCTGGGGCGGACCAAAACTGGCGGCTGCAAGGAGAAGTTGCAAACAGGCAGCAGCGTTTTGCAGTACTGGATGTATGTGAAGATTGAGACAATCCCAACAGCTACATACTAGATAGTTTTGTGCGAAGGCAGTAATAAATGCCAGACCGGTCACAACACTGCAATGTGTAAGGTAAGGGGAATAGTTTAAATGAATCAAAAACCTTGTCTGCCCCACGAGATATATTTTACACCCTTCTAATGCTTTTGCCGGTTTTTGGTCGTTTGGCCAAAGGCTTTTTGATGTTTAAATTTTAAAAGTAAATCAAATGTTCTTGTATAAATTTAAATTTTATTGTAGCCAGTGATGGCGTGGTTGTTTTAGTTTTTACAATTTTACTAATTAAGATTTATTTGATTTTCTGGTCTGAGGATGAAACAGTTTGAGTTTCGAAAGCGTTAACCAATTTAACTTAATTTATTTATTTACGAAATATATTTCGTGGGGCAGACAAGGTTATTGTTTCATTTAAACTACTTAAATTTACCCCATTATGAGCATGGACTTCAATCTGATGAGGTAAAGGGAAACCAACACATTATAATCCCAATAAAATCAAAATGGCAAATACAAGTAATCAAACGGTCCTTAGTCCCTGGCAGGCCTTTAGTGGCCAGAGGGTGCCTCGGGTTAAATATATCGAAGAAACCAACCAAAATAAGAACATAGAATGTTAGAACCTGGCATGAAGCAGGAAGGCTAGCAAACACAATAAAAGAAATGAGAAGAATGAATGTGGAGATATTAGGAATTAGCAGCACTAGGTGGAACGGATTTAGATCCATAGATGAAGCCACAGTTTACTGTTCTGGAGATGGTAACAGCAATCAATATGGCGTTGCCATACTAGTATCAAAAAAAGTACAAAAATGTGTAAAAAAAACTTTATACCTATATAAGACAGACTGATAATGGTACAACAAGAACGTGCAGCAATAGATATAAATATCATACAAGTATACGCACCCATTGCCTCAGTTCGA
Source organism: Limonius californicus (assembly GCA_014611495.1). NCBI lineage: Eukaryota > Metazoa > Arthropoda > Insecta > Coleoptera > Elateridae > Limonius > Limonius californicus. Next base: position 8,778 of record JABXWE010006393.1, on the reverse strand, counting down.
GTCGTGAGTGAGAGCAGACGTGTAATTTGAGCTCCGAGAAATAAAATCTCGTCTGTACCACATGAAATGTCAACGCAGTTAAAGGAAATAAAGGAAGGTATTGGAAGCACAAAGGAAGAGGTAAGAAATGTCAATCAACAAATGAAAAGCTATGGAGAAGAAATAAGATCACTCAAGCAGCAACTGATAAAAAAGAAGTAGAATGGGAAAAAGAAAAAAAAGAACTGCGCAAAGAAATCGAAACGATGAAAAATAAATTAGAGAATCAAGAAAGGGGTCGTAAGAAAAACAACATAGTTATCAAGGGGGCAAATTTCAAGGACGAAAACCAAAAACAAGAAGTCACTGAATTTTTCCAGAGGAAATGGGCGTAGGAACCGACATAAAAGAAGTTTTCAAAGTGGGAAAGCAAGAACAGAAGATCACCGTGGTAAAATTCAAAACATTCGAAGAAAAAATTGAAATATTGAAGCAGAAATACAAACTGGGGCAGAAGAAAATTTACATTGATAATGACCTAACTACAGAGGAACAAAAGGTGCAAGCTGCAATAAGGAAAGTAGCAAGGGAGGAGAGGAATAATGGCAAGAACGCCAAAGTGGGCTACCAGAAAATGGTCGTGGACGGAGTCAATTATGAATGGTCGGAAGAAAAAGGAGGAAGCTTAAAACAAAAAGAAAAAGGAAGGAGCAAAGGCAACGAAAACAGGCATGGAAACGAACTTGATTCTGGATAATGGAAAGGAAAATAAGCAAAATCAAAACCAAAAATTATCTTTAGCCAGCTGGAACGTAAGAGGCTTAAACTGTGAAGGAGCCGTGAAACAATTGGTAAAGGAACTAAGGGGATATACAATAGATCTCATTGCAGTACAGGAAACAAATATAAAAGGGACGGATCTGACAGAAATAGAGGAGTACACCTTCCTAAACAGTGGCGGAACACAAAACAGGCTAGGGAACGGTTTCCTAATAAAAAAATCGCTAAGGAAGCATTTGATAGAATTTAAAGCTATTAGTGACAGATTATGTTATCTAAGACTGAGAGGTAGATATCGAAAGATCAGCATAATCCACGTAAATGCACCAATAGAAGACGAGGAAAAGGAGAAATACTATGAAGCGCTGAGTGAAGAATATGAGAAGATACCGAAGTACGATATAAAAATAATAGCGGGAGATTTTAATGCCAAGTTAGGGCGAGAGGAGAGGAACTAACCAATGGTCGGTAAATACAGCAAACATAAAACAACAAATAAAAATGGACAGGAACTAATTAATTTTGCGGCCAAGAGAAAGTTGGTAGTGAGGGCTACATATCTAAAGCACAAAGACATCCATAAAAGAACGTGAAGAAGTCCCGATGGCAGAACGACAAACCAAATTGACCATGTGCTCATCGAGGAAAGGCACGCTGACTGTGTGGATGACGTTAAGAGCTGCAGAGGAGCTGACATAGGATCGGACCACTTTCTAATTCGTATTAAATTTACATTGCAACTACCAAAAACGGAAGGAAATAAGACAGCAAAAGCAGAACAGAAAAGATGATGGTACAGGGAGACGCTAAAAGATGAAGAACGAAGAGTACAGTTTAGCCAAGAAATGGACAAGCAGGTGGGAGGCAACAAAGAATCCACAGAAATAGAAGCGGACTGGCAAATAGTAAAAGAGGCAATAACACAGGCCGCTAACAAAAATCTGAAGCAAACTGCGAAAGAGAAAAGAATAGGATGGTTCGATAAAGAATGTGAGGAAATTCTAGAAAAAAGAAAAAAAGCTAAAACAAAGATGCTAGTGAATGAGACACCCGAATATCAAGAAAAATACAAGGAAGTAAGAAGAAGAGCCAAACAAATGTATAGAAATAAGAAACGAGAATACCAAATGAAAATGCTGGAAGAGATTGAAGAAGCAAATAACAGGCAGCACACAAGAACCTTCTATAAAAGCATCGGATTAGTGAAGAAAGGGTACCAAACAAAGATAGCGCTGTGCCGAGATCAAGAAGGGAATATAGTGGGAGATGAAAGTAAGGTAGTGCAAAGGTGGCACCAATACTATGAACACTACTTACAGGCACGGAACAAGAGCAAACAAAAAACGAACAAGAAGAAGGTGTCCCACAGAATGAGGAAAAGTGCCCACCACCAACGGAGGGGGAAATCGAAGGGGTCATAAAAAGAATGAAGAACAACAAGAGTAGCGGCAGCGACGGTATCTGTGCGGAGTTAATAAAATACGGGGGAAACAAGTTAACAAGAAGAATTTTAAAACTGATAGAGAAATATGGACAAGCAAAAGTATGCCGGCCGAATGGTATGAAGCTATAATAAGTCCAATCTACAAGAAGGGGGACCGTTTGGCTTGTGAAAACTACAGACCTATTTCAGTTTTGAACATAACTTATAAAATACTAGCAACACTAATAAACAAACGACTTAAGGACAAAGCGGAAGAAGAAATAGGCGAGTACCAGTGCGGATTCCGGAACAACAGATCAGTGACAGATCAAATTCACATGATACGACAGGCGCAAGAAAAATGTATAAAAAAGGGGATTGCACTACACATACTATTCATCGATTTTAAACAGCGCTGAAAGAATTAAATCTCCCCGAAGAATTAATTGAACTAATAAAAATGACATTAGCTGACCCTACAAACCAGGTGAAAATCCAAGGTACATTACCTATCTGAAAAATTTACAACAAAAATGGACTGAGACAAGGAGACCCAATCTCTGCAACGCTGTTTAACCTAGTCTTGGAGGTAATAATAAGGAAAAGCGGTATCAAACGAAACAGCAATATACTCAGGAATGCTTATCAGTTGGTGGCGTATGCAGATGATGTAGCGATTGTGACACGGGTCCAAGAAGAGCTAAAATCTTTAGTTAAAAAATTACAGTTAGAAGCAGCAAAATACGGGTTAACAATAAATGAAAGTAAAACTAAATACTTAGTAAGTGGGGTGTGTAACTGGCAGGAAACCAAGCAGCTAAAAATTAAAGGTGACGCCAACAGTAAAAGTTTTACCTTTGAACGAGTAGAATCGGTGACATATCTAGGAACAGAAGTAGCAGGTGATGGGGACCTAACGAATGAAATAGAAAGAAGAATAACCAGTGGCTGAAAGAGTGCGGGAGCCCTAAGTAAAGTGCCTAGGTCAAAAAATATTTCCCGCGCAACCAAAGTGAAAGTGTACAAAACGATTATAAGGCCTGTAGTGACTTTCGGGGAGGAAACCTGGACGTTAAGGCAAAAAGACAAATCAAAGTTGTATGTGTTTGAAAGGAAGATACTAAGGCGGATGTACGGAGGAATAAAAGAAGACAGGCTCTGGAGAAGAAGAACTAACAAAGAACTATACGAAAAATACCGTGAACCTGACATAGTAAACGTAATAAAACAAAAGCGCGTGAATTGGCTGGGGCATATAATAAGAATGGAAGAAGCAAGAATACCTAGATAACTACTGTACCAAGAGGCGGAGGGGACAAATAGAAGGGGAAGACCAAAAAGGCAATGGTTAAAGTGCATTGAAGAAGACCTGAAGGAGATGAAAGTGAATAACTGGGAAGTCAAAGCGGGGGACAGAAAAAAATGGAAAGAAATTTCCCAAAAAGCCCTGGGCCTTAAAGGCCTGTCGTGCTGATTATTATTTATGTATAGGTTTAAGACATAGGATAGTGGCCAGATAATTTCATTTTAATTACTAAAACTGTATTTAATTTTCAATGCTAAGATTAAATAGATCAAATTTTAAGAGTAAGATGGCTTGGTCTGTTCATGGAAATAGTCTACGGAAGCTAACTTTTTTTATTTTAATATATATGCATTTGGTTAAATTAATAATATTGTAGTACTTATTTGTTTTGCAGGAAATACTATAATAATAATAATAAAACCCATTATTCTCCAGTGGGACATAGGGTGTTTCTCAGTTCCTTCCATCTTTGTCTATCTTCTGCAATTCTTTTCAGTTCTGCTATTCTCATGTTTGTTTCCTCTGTTATGGTTCTGTGCCATGTTGTTCTCGGCCGTCCCCTCTTCCTACTCCCTTGTGGGTTCCACTCCAGAGCTGCTCTTGTGGGTTTGTCGTTACATTTTCGTAGTGTATGCCCTAGCCATCTATATTTCTTGCTTTTATTTGCACATTTATATCTTGTTGTTTCGTCTTTGCGTTCAATTCCTCGTTTGTTATTATTATGGGCCACCAAACTTTTAGTATGTACCTTAAACACCTATTCACAAACTTTTGTAATTTCCTTCTTATTTCACTAGTTACACACCAAGATTCAGAGCCGTTAACATAACTGGTATCACTGTTGTATTAAACACTTTTAACTTTGTATTTATATTAATATTATTTGCACGCCAGATCTTGTTCATACTACAAAATGCCCCTCTAGCTTTGTTTATCTGCTGTTCGATATATTTCATAGTTACACCATCACTTGCTACACTTCCCAAATATGTGAAGCTGCTAACTCTTTCTATGGCTTCCCCTTCATATAGTAGGTATTATATTCTGTACATTTACACTCATTAGTTTTGTTTTAGCTTTATTCATTTTTAAGCCCTTCTTGTTTGATTCGATTTGCAGGTCGTGTAGTTTCTTGCGCATTTGCTGCCGGTTATGTGTTATTAAGCATGCATCATCCGCATATTCTAGGTCTTCCATAGTATTAGTCATGTTCCAAGTAATTCCTCTTCTTTTGCCCCTACACCCCTACACATGTGTTGCCCATAATTTCATCCATTATAATAACAAATAGCAAAGGGGACAGGATGCATCCTTGTCGGACTCCTGTATCTGCTGGAAATGGTTGTGACAGCTTCCCTTTGTGCAAGACTCTACATTTGTGTTCCGTATATCCTGTTCTTATTAAATGTATCAGTTTATCTGGCAAACCTTTATTTTTTAATACGATCCATATGCATTCTCAATGTATAGAATTGAATGCTTTCTCGTGATCTATGAATAAGATGTGTAGTGGTGATTGGTATTACATTGATTGCTCGATGATTATTCTCAGGGTATTAATATTGTCCATGCAAGATGTTCCCTTTCGAAATCCACTGTGTTCCGTGTGTATATTTCTTATCTAAAAAGTCTACTATTCTATTTAGAATATTTTTGTAGAATATTTTACTAACTACACTTAGTCGACTTATTCCACGCCAATTTCCACATATTTGCAGGTTTCCTTTTCTGGGGATTTTGACTATCGTGCCTGCTTTTCAGTCATTCGGGAATGATTCTTCTCTCCAGATTTTTTCTACTATTGGATGTAGTAGGTTACCAGAGGATGGGATATTCAGCTTTAGCATCTCAGCCGTTATTTGATCTGCCCCAGGTGCTTTTCCGTTTTTCATCTCTTGAATGGCTGTACTCAGTTCTTCTCTTGTTGGGCTACTTTGGTCTATTTGCAGTTCTTGTCTATTTATAACTTCTGGTATCTCTATCATATCGTTCTTGACATTTATAATTTCTTCAAAGTGCTCCTTCCACTTTTGCGCCTGCTGCTCTGCTGCAGTTAGTATCTGCCCATCTTTGCTCTTCGTTGGTACCTCCGCCATTTTTCTATTTTTCCCCGCTATATTATTTATTATTTTATACAATGCCTTACTGTCGCCAATATTTGCTGCTGCTTGTGCTTTTTCTGCCGATTTTTCTACCTAGTTTGCTTTATCTCTTTTAATATTATTCTTCACTTCCTTGCTTGCACTCTGATATTGCCTCTGTATTTCTTTCTTATTTTCTTCATCTGCAGATTGTAGCCCCCGTTGCTTCAGAGCGTTTTTTCCCAGGTTGTTTGGCTAATCCACTCACTCCGCCGGTTTGTTTTGGTTCCTATTGTTGTGCGGACTGCCTTTTCAAGAGCTTCTTTACAACTTTGCCAGATTTCCTCTATTGATTTGTTATAGTCGATTTTTTCTGTTTCTCTTGTTAGGGTTGCTATAAAATGTTGCTTAATTTCTGTATTCTTGTATGCCTTTTCAATATCATATTGTTTATTTTTAAATCCTGGGTTTGTTTTTATACATTTTTTAAATTTGAAACATAATTTTGCTATGACAAGGTGGTGGTCTGTATCAGCATCTGCTCTTCTTTTGCTTCTGACATGTAAAAGAGCTCGTCTCCATTTTTTGCTTATGCAAATACGGTCTATTTGGTTTTTCGTTTTAAGGTCCGGTGATGTCCACATAACTTTATGGCAGCCTTTGGCGCGAAAAGAGTTCCTTCTATTTGCATCTCATGTAGTCCGCATATCTCAATTAGTAGTTCGCCATTTTCGTTTCGATTTCCCAGCCCGTTATTTCCCATTATATGTTCTATATTCTCATTATTGCTGCCCACACTTGCATTGAAATCGCCCATCATAATTAATACATCACTTTTGTTTATATCTGTTATGGTTTTATGGAGTATATTATAAAAATGTTCTTTTACTTCATAATCACTTACTTCTGTTGGGGCATAGCAATGTAGTATTGTAACCTTTTTGTTGTTGTCCGCATTCAATCTGATTGTTATAATTCTTTCCGACACCGGTTTCCAGTCCACTAGTATGTCCTTAAATGTTTTGCTTCGTATTATTCCCACCCCATAGGAAATACTACAATTCTGTTAATTAATATCTATTTAAATATACAAGTTAGGTATTACAGACTGCATCCATGAACAGACAGTACAATGCATATAAATTAATACTTCTCGCAATCCAATACTCCAATACATATAATTTATATAAGTTCTTACCTTTTTTTGTACTCTTTGAAGAAATCACTAGTATTTTCAGGTCGCTCTTCAATGGGTTTTAAAACCAACGAGGCGAAATATCTACAGAGTTTACACACCACCGGTTTGTCCATGAGTTTTACTGGGATACCCTCCACATTGAGTGCTGTATTCAGATCACTCATTTCAGGTCCTAAGTAGTGGATGTGATTTCGTGCAAGTCTTCGTTTGCACATGGCACAGATCATGAGGTGTTCTAGCGCTAAATAGTGTTCATCACATATGGGAATCGAGTGAAGACCTGGGTTATCCAAATCAATGTTAATCTGCAAGAAATAAGAACAGTCTTAGTGCAAGGAATTATGTTTGAGAAATTACTGTTTAAGAAATTACTGTTTTAGTATTGCATAAATTTAGTTTATAAAATTAATTTATTTTATTTTAAAGCTTGCTGTGTTATTTTGAATGATTATTTTTTAAGCCAACCCTCCAACCAAAGTTTGGACAATAGTAGGAACAGCATCTACAAACTACTTACTACTTGACATACACTTTTTCTCATTTTTATGAGCCATTTGCGACGAAGGATGTTTGTTGCAACACTATTACAGCCCAACACGTGGCAGTGGTTTTGGCGAGGACCAGGAGCAACTATGTTGCTGCGCTTGCTTCCTTTGTTCAAATATGATGGCGTGTTTGATTTACGGTCCACATGTCTGTAGCATGCATCACACAGGCACGAGTCTCTTGTTAAATGTTTCTCAGCTATAACAGTTCACGGTTAATTTGAAAATGTCGAAGAGTTAAATCATGCAATAGACTCACTTTCTAAAATTTTATCTTGCCTTTCAACACTTTTCATTTGAGCAATGTGACAAGGAGTATCAAAAAGACCAAACTTTCCAAAACAGTACGAGCATTCATCTTTGCACAACCTTCCAGGGTGTATGCTAAACGAACTAGCTTTTTCTGGAATGACGAGGATTTTTCCTGCATCATCTCCTTCCGCAGCTGCAGTGTCACCATCTGATGTATGTTCACTGCTGCCATCTACAAGCAATTACAACTGTAAACAACTCTAACTAAAACTAAAATTGCAGTGGTAGTTAAAATAAAATGGAATTTAAGAAGAGGTTAACATAAAGTCTTCAGATTTTTGAAGTTTGATATTTAAAAATAACAACTGTGCCTAAGGAAAGGGTTTTAAATGACATGAATGCGGTGTGTAGAGAAAACCAAACACCTAAAGACAGAATTTGAGTAAAGTTTGTGTGATAAGTACGATTATAAATAAGTGCAGAAGTTTGTATAGGAAGAAAATTGTAAGACAAGCCCAAAACCATGTATTACCCATGTTGTTAGATCTGTTAGAATAGTGAGACTTGCGTAGCGCACCCGCCGTGTCTGATGATTGAGCCGTGTGTGTCCTCCAGCTGGTTGAGGCACTCTGAAATAAATAAAAATGATATGCTATATTCCCAATACGAATACATAGACCGGTAAACAATTATGTCACATGATAATTTGTAATTTTGCTTTGTTTTATTACCCAGAATAGATATGCGATAAAGTAACAACAAGAATGCGTAACTTAATTGTAATGAGTCATTTAAAGCAAAGTCTTATTCAAAGAATGCCTAAAAGAAATAAATGAAACTGACAAACTTACTTACTATTTAGGTTTTCAACTTTTATGTTTATATTGTAAGGCTGTGGTTTGTGATTTAGTAGAAGCAAATGGAAATAACCATTCAATGTTTCCAATTTAATGTGTATTGTAGGAACAGCTAATACCAGAGAAAACTATTAAAAATCCACTTTGTACATACACGGAGTATCAGCTGAAAGAATTTTATAGGAAAACACAAATTCTTAATAAAGATCAACATTTTGCATGGACATCATTTGAGAAAGTGTTTCTTCCTTCTTATTAATAAATAGAACATTTAATTATATAAAGATCATTTTGCAGTGCTCTTCTTGTAAAAGTAGTTGCAGACCAATGTTTTTTTAGAGAAAAAAAAAAAAAAAA
>JABXWE010006392.1:0-42616 GCA_014611495.1 Limonius californicus | reverse complement strand
TATATATATATATATATATATATATATATATTGTTATAATTTATTAATAATTAATAAGGAGGAAACAACGATAAATTAATTTTAAATTTTCTTGCAACTAGCAATTATATTTATTAATTGAAAGATAACTTTTAATACTTTGAAAATAAATGGGCGCCAGGTGACAAATTTAAAAATTGCCGCCAAAATATTAAACAAAAATATAAATCCCGGGACTAGCTCTCGAACACGATTACTCAAAATCTCAGTAGTCGGAGCTGCATATAACGTACTGGATAACTACGAGTAAACGGGCAAATACATCAACTACCTAAACGCAAGCAATTCCAGTCAGTCCAACACCTTAGCCGGTCTGCGTATTATAACCTATAAATGCTTATAGAAAATGCTAAGTAATATTCGGCAGTTTTAAAATGTTGTTTCCTGTTGTCGCCTCGCTGCTCCTGTGGTCTCGTGCTTCCTGTCTAGGTACGTAATAATTGTATTATCTTTTGGAGTAATCTCTTCATACAAGTATAAATATTCCTTATTTCCGTCCTTGACCTGTTTAACAGCCTCCGAAGCAGCGTCCCAAATTTCGGTGCGCAGTTCTACCAAATCTCACAACTTCGAAGAGGATCAAATTACTCAAAAATTAACTTTGTGAGTAAAACCAGCTTTCACTATCTTCAATGAAACTCGTTTTTTAAATCACACAAACGAATACTTTATTATATTAACAATATTAGATATTTTTTTAATTTTTTTTAGGAGCAAGGAAAATGCGTGCCTTCTCACGTAAATACAAAAATGCTCTCTTGTTCATTATTTTGTCAACAAACTTCTTAACAACGGACAAAATCTCCTTAACAACGATGCCAAAATTACATAAAAATAATCAAAGGATACTTGGATCAAATTATACAATTGAAATACATATTTTGACAGGTAAATAATAAAAATTAAAATGTTCATAATTTATCAGCGCCAATTTCCAAACTAGTTTTGACTTCATAAACACATTATACACGTCCTAAATTAACCTCTAAAACACCCTTTATACATCATAAATGTCCAAAACACATTTCCACTATTTGTTCCGATAATGCAATAAATTCCTTTGAGTCTTCATAAATATCAGAGCTAATCTTAAAATTAAGCTCGAGGCATTTTATTGTATCTTCTATACGTATTTCTTTACGTATATAAGCTTTTAAATAAGAATATTTAATAATTATTCTTTTTGTCATACGTTTATATCAAAATACGAGTTTGGCAGTGTTTCCAACCAAGCAAGAAGTTATCTGCGTTATGGGCTGCCCTTTATTATTTACCACAAAGAAACCGAATTCTAAGACATCATAAAAATGAACGAGTATCCTTTAAAATTGACATCGAACGAGCTAACTCTTAGCTGTACAAATAGGATTAAGAAAACGTGAACAATTCCAGGCTTAATAAATAGTATCAGATGGAGAAATAAAGTAAATTAGTTTTCCGTTACCACGCAAAGAACTTAATATATAGAATATAAGGTTACACAAATACTGTTCGAAAATAATAACCATTTCTGATTTATTAAGCGTAGAATGAAAAATAAATCACACTGTGTAGTTTCGTACAATTTAATGAATTAAGAAAAGGTATTGCGTAATGGGGTTACTATAACATTATTATTAATACAGGGTCTGGCAAAACGTATTGCCCATTTTATTTCTCTAATAAGAAAAAATCTAATCAGTTCTTCATTATGGCAGCATTTGTAAATGAAAGAGTAGACTTCGGAAATGTTCTATAGGTACTTTGACATATTGGTTTCAGCAAGACGGCGCAACAAAAGTCATACTGTGAAAATCAGATTATGATTACTTTTTTTTAGATTAGGATACTTTGCGTGAGTTTCTTCGGAATAGGCTGATTTCAAAAAAAGGCACATTCCTTGAGCAGCAAGATCTCTGGAACGTTCTGCTCTAAACTATTTTTTTGGGGGGTTATTTAAAAAGTAGAGTGTATATGAATAAGTCCATAAATTTGGACGAACTAAAAGGGAACATAACAAACGAAATAAATTAAATGGGATGTTCTTCAAGCGGTTATACAAAATGTTTGTTAGCCGTTTAGAAAAATATATTACGGAGAATGACGGTCATTTACGAGGTACAATATTCAGAAGATAAAAAGCTCCCATTTTACTAGTTTAAAACTATGTATTCATTTGTGTTGGTGTTTAAATCAATAACTTTTTATAAGCGATTTAAAATGAGTAATACATTTTGCCGGACCCTGTATATATGTTTGCTGATTATGCATTTGCAGCATTTTGTGATACGCATGACTACTTTACCCACAAAGGTAGGTGTTATAAGGCACTGTAATAGCAAAGCCTGGTATTCGAAAATACTATATTGCATCGTTTCAAGTGGAACGTCCATTTAAGCAAAGCGCTGTCTTTACCTAATTTAATATTCGGTTGAGTACTTAACCACTGTCTTATGTTGTTGGCTTCTATTTTATTATTACAGTTGTCTGTTCGATTTAATTATTTGAGCTGTGAGTATCTAACTAGTAATTGAGCTGTGTGTTCAGTAATAGCTTGTGTATACCTAATTAATAATTAAGTTGTGTGCTCACTTATGTAACTGAGCGAGCTAAAAGACTGTTTGTCTATAAATTGTTAGTTCTGTGTGTCCTATTTTGTAACTGTGCTCAATAATGGCTTATATGTTCCTTAAGGGTTGTGTGCTGTTGTGTGTACCGGTTTAATTATTTGAGCTGTGTGTTTGGCAGTGGTACTGTGTAAATTTACTTAATTCACGGGTTGTGCGTTTACTATTTATGGTAAGAGTTAAGTGATCATATTTGATATTAAAGCTGTGTGCTTAGTAATGGTACTGCGTGTAGCTAATTAAATATGCTGTGTGTTTTTCATTTATGAGAAAACTTGGGTAGGGTAAGATTATTTTGTTGTCACAGTTCAAGAATTTTGATCTTTAAATGGTATCAAGTTTTATTATTTTTAAAGTTTTGATTAGCATGAAAGCAGAACAGCATGAAAAATATATGTTTGCATTTTTTAAGCACTTCTGGGGATCCATGTTAATCTTTTACTAATAAATGCAAATTCTTTTGTTAAACATATACTTGCCACTGGACATTCTTTCTGTTAATAGGAATTTATTACATCATGTAATTTCTAAATGTAATAATAATATTTACACTGAATCCTAATTTTATTTTAATACTAGCGACTTTATTACTATCAGTTTTTGCCTCTATCTGAGTCTTACTTTGCTTGAACGACTAAAATAATTTAAAGTGCATATTTAACCTAAGCCTGGTGATAATATTTATTATTGGAGTTCTGTGCGCAGTGTGTAATGGTGCTGTGTGAATCTAATTAAATATGCTGTACAGTGTGCGTCTTTAATTTGTGGTAAACGTTGGATATTCCTATTTTATTATTAGAGTTGGGTGCTGTAGCTATAGTGCTTGTTTGTACGATATTATTTGAGCTGCCATCCGGTTGGCGATGTTTTTGCCCATTTAGGTGGCTGTATGATCACACCGATACTTATAGGGTATAAGGTTTCAATTGGGTAATCGAGCTCCTAGGGTGTTGTTTACAATCTTATTGGCAGGGCTAATGGGCCCCGGGCTCATATGTACCACAAGGTCCACGTTTACCTTTGCCCATATGGAAGGACCTAGAGAGGAGAAGATACATGGTGCGTATACATTATCGCAAAACCTACACGTGGTGATGGTTTTCAGAAAATCATAAATCGAAAATCAGAATACTAAAATGTTCTGCGATGCTTGCTGCGTCTGCACGAGGTCTTCAAAGTTTGAACATCTAGTCTTCTAATTATGTGTCATTCATCGATATCTGCTGACAGAAAAGCTGCAATTTAGAAAAAAGAAGAATTGTGAATTATATTTTTTTATAGATGTGGTCTTTCTGTCTCAAAAGTTTGTTTTCAACATTTCTTTATCAAAAACTTTCGTAAAAAATACATTTTGAAACATTGTAAAACAATAAGTAGTCCCCCCATGGTATTGTCAAATTTTGGCACTACAAAATCAAATGAATTCGATTTGCTTGATCTAATTTTGTGATGATTTGTATAGTTTTTATTAGTTTCTGTTTTTTATATCCTTTTTCGTTCATTTATGATGAACTTTACGTTGAAGTCTGTCGATATGTACATGGTATATGACTTCTGTAATGGAAATGCTAACATGGCAGAATAAGAATACCGGGTACGTTTTCCAAACCAGAGGTATCCTAGACGAAATGTATTTCGAACACTAGACCAACAGCTTCGTGAAACCGGTTCGCTTGTCAAAAGATATGCGAACGCTCGTCGACCAAGGCAAAGGCGCACAATACAGCTGGAAGAGCAAATTTTAGACGAAACACATGAAGATCTCTACGCGAGTATCCAGCAATTAGCTGCAATATGAAATATCCCTACTAAAAAGACAGTACATTTGGTTCTACGAGAAAACCTTCTTTATCCATATCATGTCTGCAAAGTTCAGCCTCTCTATGGAAATGATAACGTATACCAATTGCACGATTTTAAATCGAATTCCTGACAATGGTGACTTCTTAGACGTATTATCTAAATAACACTCGCTATTGGGCTTAGAATAACCCACAAGAATTTTGTGAATGTGGTCACCAAAGAAGGTTTTCTGGACATAGTAATCCACAAGGTTGTTGGACCAATTTACGTACCAAATCGTCTTAATGCTGATGAATACCTCAATGAATTGGAACAAGTTGTTGCTGGTATTCCGTTGAATATACTACCTAATATGATATATGAGTACATGCATGATGGAGCGCCTGTTTAATTTTACCGGAAATGTAACAGTGGTTGGAGGAACACTTCCGAAACAGATGCTTTGGTCGCGGCGGTCCCATTTTATGTCCCGCGAGGTCACCTGATCTCAATTCTTTGGATTTTTTTGTTTTGTGCTTTATTATAAAACAAGTTTATGCTGCGCCTCCACCAAACGCTGACAAAGTTAGAAACATAGGTAATTAACGCGGCAGTATTAGAAATTACACCAGGAATACTGGAGCGAGTACGGTACCACGAAGATTGGAACTATGTTTACAAGCAGACACTTTTCAATTCGAACAATAATTATTATAAGTAGATATTGTTATCATGGATAGTAACAACACCTGTTTTGGTGCAGTGTTGCCAAATGCATGTTCCTTTAATGATCCCTGGGAACTCAGGAAGCATGGTAACATTTTAGTATTAAGATTTCCGACTAAGATTTACACGAAGAACATCGACACATGTAGCTTTTCTGTTAATTTATACACGCTCTGTATAAAACTGATATAAAGTAGTGTGTTTGTGTAAGCAATATGTGAGTTTGTGCAGTTTTAATTTCTGACACTATTGTTAAAAATTTCTCTTTACGTTGTTATTGTTATTATCCTTATTATTATGGTTATCATTATTGTTGTAATACAACTTTTAGCAGTACTTGTATTTAAATTATTATCCACTGGAAGGTGTTTTCCTATAGTTCGATTTGGAATTTGGCAATCTGCGGCCACGGATCATTTGAATAACTTTCCTCGTTACGAAATTTTTTCCACTAAAAAATTGCATTTACTATGAGGCACACCATCAACATCTTTTTAAAATTCTGACACCCTCTTCATGAATAAAATCAGGGAAATCTTCCTAACGCACTCAAGTATAATAAATAAGCGTCGAGGAAAAAGTGAGTTACGTCTACTAGATTTTCGCGCCTGTCTCGCTGTAAATAAACATTTGCATGTCTTGGGGGCCAACCCTAGACATCTATCGTTTTGCTTGCTAAACAAGAAACATATCCATTTAATCTCCAGCGGGATATCTTTCACAAGCCCGGAAACGCGTTTTCCGGGATTGTAGCAGTCTATCGACTAGTGCGACAGTTTTGCGACCCGGTAACGCTTAAAAAGCCTTTAGGTCTAAGTGACTTACCTACAGATCCAGCTGTGCCTTCTGCGGGGCGCCGTTGGGGATGGAGGCACCAGCAGATGGGAGCCTCCCTCGGGAGGCCCCAGCCGCAGCTCCGGGACGCGGAGTTCCCCGCTCATCACGTTACGCTTACGTTGGCGGGTGCACGCATCGTTAACACGACGCGCGCTTACGTTGACCTTAATGTATTTAAAACTTGGGCTAAATTAGATATTTTGAAGTTATGCCAGTAACCGACCCTAAAATAAATTCAACATGTTAATTACACGCCGGAATTAACATCCTTGGCTTACATGTACTGTCTTAATTGGGTGATCGACGGGACGCGTCCACTGGAATCAGTGGAATGGCTTTATTTAGGGCTCAAAGTAAGTTTTCTTGCGGAGTTTGATAGTTTGTTAAGTATTTAATATTTTAATTAAGGCTTACTTTATGTATGTACGTCAGTTACCTGTCAGTTTCTGACAGGATAAAAAGGGAAGCCGCCTTAAAACTTCTCTAATTACCGAAAACTTCCACATAATTAAATTCTTGGAAATTTTTAATTGACACAGAAATTACTCTAAACATTTTTGCACATGAAACAGATTGTTTTCTTCAACAAAAATTAAATTTCAGTGAAGAGGCCTATTATGCCTAATTTGCTGAAATACCAACTGCGATTTGTGTGTTTCAAATTTCCAACTGAAATGATTAATTTTAAAAGCAATTTATCAACAGGTCTAAGCTCTGCCAGAAACAATTAACGGTCTTGCTTTATCACGGTTTCTCTTCTCTACGGCAGCTGAATTTTGAAAGGATAAGTCCTGCAAAAGCTCGTTTACCTTAAAATTCGGCCCGGAAGACAAGAAAATAATGCAAGATGGATGTGCGGATTTTTAAGCGACAGGTGTAATTCGGTTGAATCTCAAATAAATAATGCTTCGGGCTGCGTAAGCACGAAGTTCCTTAAATTTATATGGTACACGGAACGAGTCATGCAAAAAATTTGTGGTTGTTAAATATAAGGGGATAATATAAAAATGAAAATGCGAGGATGGTTCACCATTTATTGTCCCTGTTATAGAAGCAAACGACATGCTTGAAACAACTTTTATTTCTCAAAAAAATCCCTAAAAGGTTAACACACTTAGATGATGCAGATCCCATATATTCACAGCAGCTACCACCCCGTACGAAAAATGAGATTCCCGAAGATGTTTTTTTAATTTGATCTGGCGAATATGGGGGTTGTTCTAAAATTTCAAGTCCAGCATTGTGGATAGTAGCCATAGAAACACAGCTCTTGTGAGTGTAAGCGTTATCTTGTTGGTACAGAACGCCGCATTTCAAATTTCCACGTCTCTTTTGCTGTATAGCCTCATGAACTTTTCTTATGAGTTTTCCCCAATAGTCTCCCGTTATTGTGCGACCACGACGTTAATAATCAACAATAGGAACTCCCTCAGAATCCCAAAACACTGTTGCCGATGAAGTCGCACGAAACTTTCTGGGGGTGGGGAACCACGATGCTGCCATTCCATACTCTGCCGGTTTGACTCCGGATTAAAGTGAGGAACACAGATTTCATCTACAGTTACAAATCTTTCCAAAACTCCATCCAAATCCGCGTCCATCAATCGTAAATTCCTCGCAGCACTGAGAAACTTGGGCCGTTTCTGATTCCCAATTCCCCAAGAAACATTTTTTCAACGCTTCTAACGGAAAAGCCACATGTTTTAGCAATATACTTGACTGTAATTATCCGATGACGCAGTACCATATCATGGACCAAATCAGTATTTTCTTGAGTGACAACAGTTGTTAGTGGTCCAGCACCTGGTGCATGTTGACACGACTCCTTCCTAATTTGAAATCCCGGCATTAATTTTTATTTACTTGATATGACGGTGTAAAATAACCCAACATTCCATACATGTCATTATAAATTTCCATAAATTTCCTGCGATGATGAACCCTTCTTAAAACGGTATTTTATCACAGCACTTGTCTCCAATTTTTCCATTTCAATAAAATCACCAGCCCGGCAGTAATATTAAATGTATAACTTGTATATACAAGAAGATAGGCACCTGCAACTTGACATCTAGTAATGTCAATCACTGATGTTTCTAGGAAGAAAATTAATTATTTGTCGGCCAATGACTTCTACGTTAGGGACAATAATTGAACCATTCCTTGTATGTTGTTTTTTATAAATTTTAATTAAACAACAGTCTATTTCCGCCGTTAAATTTTTACGTCGGCGCCAGAAAATGACCACACCAAACTTGAACCCCTGTATTTTTCCGTGTAAAGGTTTGCCTCCTACATAAAAAAGAGACAATAATACTATACTGAATGGCAAAGTAGAAATTATCTTTGTAAGCTGTATGTATGTGAATATATATAGTGATTTAAGCAAGCACTATATTTTAAAGACACAAAAATCTTATAGAAATAATTATTTTCCTTATGGTTTCCTATGTAAACACAAACAATCATTCAATCATTCATACTACCCCCCCCCCAGAACCGCTTTCGCATTACTTCAGAGGGGTGCTGGCGTCCTAAACTTAACTAAATGAAATACGGTCGTAGCCGAGGTTCGAGCACGTGGCCGACCGGCCGTATTTCACTGTGACCTGTGAGTGGTAGCGCGTATGGGCACTGTTCCACCGAGGTCCCTATGCAGAATAAAACTACTTAGTTGTAAGTTTTGTATAGAGGATACGTTTAAAAGGATCTTTTTCTCAACGATTGTATTTGAAAATTTTTTGAAAATTGAAACGTGACCAAATGAAATTTTTTATAAATGCAGAATTATAACTCTTTGTTATTAAGTGTTAGTTAGCTATCAGGAAGCAAGAACAGTATTTTATAGTGACTGAAGGTTTTTTGAAATATAAGATTAGAGTCTAGGCCTGAACTACAAGTAGTATTAAAATCTAATTGCAAACAAATTATCATAGAAAGAAAACTTTAAATTTTCAGTTACCATAAACGAATCTTTGCGAAATCATCACTGTCAGCTAAAACCCACCAAAAACTTCAATATAAATTTTAAATAGCCAGGAGATACGAACAACTGCTTGAGCCGCGGATATTTGGACACGCTGTATTTTGGTTAAGAGATATTTGTAACATAAGATTTATAGAAATTTAACATTATTGTGAGGTGTTCCAGTTGTCTTTAATCTAACCAAATCCCCTTGTAGGACATTTTGTATTATTAAATATAAAATTGTTTGTGCTGTCATTTACGGTAATGATGGCAGTATTAATTTTTTTTTGTACGCTATAATGTGTTCATGTAATCTAGTACAGACTAGTCTTTACTTTACATTCCACAATGCATTATCATTCAATCTCCACAGAGATGTATATAAATAATTTGTAGCAGTGTCAATGAATTGTAGCATTTTATTAAACACATGCTGCAGTTGTTCCAAAGAAAAATTAGTCTTTTTTAAATCGCCCCGTATATGTGGCAAATACGCAAATATATATCCAGGGATAATGATACAGGCTAGGCTAGATCAAAAGGAAGCAGGTACACTCGGGCCCTGTAGTTTTTGAATTTCTCCCCACGAACGTGCTACTCTAAAAGACTTTTCTTTTCTGTCTAGGTCATGAGAGATGACATTTATGGATCTGCATAATATGTAACTTTATTCGTAGAAAAATATGTCTACTCTGTGGTGGTAAACCGAGTCTATTTTCTGCCATCGGTTATTAAGCTCGAAAGCAGAAAGCAGTTGTCATATATATTCTGGATATACATTTTCTGACATTTAATATTATTTAAATAAATGTAGTACATATTTAAAAGAGAGTGTTTATGATGTAGATAATACATTATACAGGGTTCCGCTGTACTGTACTTAATTGTGAAAATAATTCCAATCAAACTTACACAGTGCGCGTCCAAAATAAAACTGTTTTTTGTGAAAACACCTGAAACACGTCGATTTTCTTTTTCAATAATTAACATTTTGCAAGTCAAAATTATTTCCAGACGTTCATTTGTTCTTAAGTGATTACGTCATTATTATTTTTCCTCTTGGCAAACCTATTTTTTCCTCCTTATTTTGATAGACCCTTTTAGCGGAGATATAAAATAATTCGTGCTCCTCTTAACAATTTTTTTTAGAAAATACACGCAAAATTCTACAGTGTCATAATTTTTTATAATAAAAATAACGCGCCACATCTGTTTCGATTTAGATTTTTGGCGTTTTGAATTAGTTCCAACTCTGACAATTCTTTTTCCAAACAATGAAGATTCTGATATGCTCCACCCAAGCATTAGGTATCAACAGGATGGAATTCCTCCCCATTTTGGTGTATAAATCCGGCAGTTTCTCTGTGATATGTTCCCTGATAGATAATTAGGGTGGCGCGAACCGTTTGAGTGGCCTGCGGGATCACCTGACTTAATGGCGAGTTTACATTACTCGGATTCGTTTAGAAATGGAAAGTTTGGACCGGACATTATTGAGCTAACAACACAAAGTGTTTACACACGTGCTGGTCAATGCCAACTAATTAAAGGTGAATAAGTTGAACATTTCCCGTAATTTTTTCATAATAATCTTATTTCCGTTACAAATAAATTCCCAAAGAAATGGTTATGTGGAGAACCAATTTTAAATCACTATTTAACCGATGAGAAGATTTATCAAAATAAGGAGGAAAAATGGGAATGCAGTTAAAAAATAATAATGGCGTTACCACGTAAGAACAAACTAACGGCTGAAAATGATTTTAGATATATAAATGTGTATTAGTAAATAAGAAAAGCGACGTATTTCAGGATTTTGAAAAAATCGGTTGTTACAGTTTTATTTGACAAGTTGCATACTTTTAACTCGCATTATATATTCACAAACGGGACGGAAATTTGAATAAGTTGGTGGTAACCATAACTTTGGGTGGTAACAACGAATTCTTTGCCTGCGTTAGAACATGCGATATTAAATAACGAACTGTAGATATTATGATTTCCTCTAATCATGTCCATTTAAGTGGAATTTTGTACTCGATTATACGTTAGTTATGGAAATAACTTTCCACAAGTGTATAAAGTAGGTCTGGAAAACAACTCACATATTTATTACCACCGTCTTGTTGATATTTCCCTCACGTTTGCGAATGCATGAATCTGACGTTGCCAATATTTTCTCGAAGGTTGCTGTTCTGGAAAGCGGCTCTAGCGTGATTTGTCTTGTGTGTCTTGTTTGTGCGCCCGTAATGGATTTTTAAAGTAAATCAAATAAAATAAATGCTCTATCTTCCGTTATTTCAAGCAACAATAAGGATAGGGAATTAGGGGGCAGTTCACCTACTAAATAAATTAATTAATAATTGTCTTTTAGAAGAAGATTGTAATATTGGATATTTAAAAATAGCAAAACATTATATTAACGTATTAATAATTTCAGAGATATACCGAATAAATAAAACTTACTTTTCCTCATATGCTAGATATTAATTACTTTTCTAAAAGAAATCCATAACAATATTAATTAAAATAATGTAAATTTTACTTAATTTAGGCCCGCAACGGATCAACCCCTCAGAATTACTTTAAGTAGATATTTTTGAATGCCCACCATATTACTATCACTGATAGATTTATGAAACTATACTAGAAACTAGAATTTTTCTTAGGGGTCATGTATTAATCACTGTTCAACAGAAAGCTCAAAACGATGCTAATTGAAAGGATTATCTTTAAATGTTTATGAATTTAATTCAACTGCTTATAATTAATTTAGGCAGATGTTATTGAATTGCACAATTTTTTTTATGCCTACAGTGTTATAGGAGATGAATTTATAAAATTGTAGTAGAAATTTACTTTATCTTAGGAGCTAAGTATTAATTACTGTTCTACATGAAACCCAAAAAGATATTAACTGAAAGGATTGTCTTTAAATTATTTAGGCATTATTGTACTTTCACCATTTTCTTATCGCTAAAAATGATTTTTTGCGATGGATTCATGAAATTGTATTGGGAATTAGAACTGACTTTCTCATGGGAGTTATGAATTGATTACTGTTGTATAAGAAACTCAAAGGATATTAACTGAAACTATTATCTTTAAATTTCCATTAATTTCAACAAACCCATTATAATTAATCTTTTAGGTATTAATGTACTTTCACCTTCTTTTATCACTAAAAGATTTTAAGGAAGATTCCAAAAATTAGAACTTAGTTTTCTTAGAAGCTACATATTGATTACTGTTCTAACAGGAAACCTAAGAATTAACTGAAAGTATTATCTTAAATTTTTCATTAATTTCAACCAATGATATTAATTGTACTTTCCACCCTTTTATCACTAACAGATTTTAAGAAAGATTTCAGAAAATTAGAACTTACGTTTCAGGTAACGCCAAAAAGGCTAGTAAGCTACATATTGATTACTGTTCTACAGGAAACTGAAAGGATATAACTAAACGTTAATCTTTAGATTTTCATTAATTTCAACAAATCCATTAAAATTAATTTTAGGATATTATTGCACTTTCACCCTCTATTATCACTAGTAGTATTTTAAATAAAAATAAAAAATTCAAACTTTTGTTTTCTTAGAGGCTACATATTGATTACTGTTCTACAAGAAACCCAAAGGATATTAAATGAAAGTATTATCTTTACATTTTTATTAATTTCAACCAACCCAATAACAATTAATTTTTTAGATATTATTGTCCTTTCACCATCTTTTATCACTGAAAAATGTTAAGGAGGATTTCGAAAATTAGAACTTACGTTTTCTTAGAAACTACATATTGATTACTGTTCTGCAGGAAACTCAAAGGATATTAACTGAAACTATTATCTTTAAATTTTCATTAATTTCAACAAACCAAACAACTATTAATTTTTTAGATATTATTTCCTTTTTATCCCTTTTATCACTGAAAAATGTTAAGAAGGATTTCAAAAATTAGAACTTACGTTTTCTTAGAAACTACATATTGATTACTGTTCTGCAGGAAACTCAAAGGATATTAACTGAAAATAATATCTTTAAATTTTCATTAATTTTAACCAACCCTTTACAATAAATTTTTGAGATATTGTTGAACTTTCACACTCTTTTATCACTAAAATGTTTTAAGAAAGATTTAAGAAATTCGAACGTTTGATTGCTTAGAAGCTACATATTGATTACTGTTCTACAGGAAACCTAAAAATATTAACTGAAAGTATTATCTCTAAATTATTTAGGCATTATTGTACGTTCACCATTTTCTTATCGCTAAAAATGATTGTTTACGATGGATTCATGAAATTGTATTGGCAATTAGAACTAACTGTCTTCTGGGAGCTATGAAAGGATATTAACTGAAAAATAATCTTTAAATTTTCATTAATTTAATTTGTTTAGATATTATTGTACTTTCACCCTCTTTGATCACTAAAAGATTTTAAGGAAGGTTTCAAAAATTAGAACTTATGTTTTGTTAGAAGCTACATATTGATTACTCTTCTACAAGAAATCTAAAAGACATCAACTGAAAGTATTATCATTAAAGTTTCACAAACTTTAATCAACTCTTTACAGCCAATTTAGGTAGATATTTTTGCATTTTAATTATTTTTATCACTAAAATGAATGTTTGAGATAGATTTATGAAACTGCACTAGAAATTAGAACTTACATTTTCTTAGAAGGTACACATTGTATGCTGTCCTATAGATATCCTAAGAAGAAATTAACTGAAAAAATTATCCTTAAATTTTCATGAATTTCAATCAAACCTTTGCAACTAATTTAGGCAGATATTTTTATACTTGTACAATTATTTTATCAACAAAATTGTTGTATGAGATAGATTTATGAAACTGAAGAAAATTAGAACTTCTTAGGAGCGACGGATTAATTGCGGTTCGACATACAACCCGAAATTGTATTAGTTAAAAAAATTGTCTTTATATTTTGGTCTACAACTAATTTAGGTAGATATTTTTGTGCTTCCATTATACTTTTATCACTAAATCTGCAGGTTTGAATTAAATTTATGAAGTTGTAAATATAAAATGATGAGATTTAAGCAACTTCGTAAGAAAACTTACTTTCTCAAAACGTGTGTTTTTTGTGGTTATCACATTAATACTAACGTTAAGACGCTTACAAAATATATCTAGAATCCGAGAAAGTCACCAGAATTATACAATTCCCAAGTTCCCACAACGAATTACTATCAAATACATTACTAGATTCTAACGAGTAATGAATTGCAACAACCTCACGAGCAAAACACAACTGTCCCAAGTGTCACTGCCGCAACTTAGTGTCTAAATTCAAATCCCAGTAAACCCAATTAAGTTTTTGCTCTGCCCCACTATGCGCTGGTAGGGAGATGATCCCTGAAATATTTCATATCCGAAACGCGCAAAATGCCACGTTACACACATAAATAATATCGAATTTATTAAAAATCCGGGCTTGATGCCAAGTCGTTAGTAACCAGTTATATATCAGAAATATGACCCTGATTTGAACTAACGTTCCTCTTGGGATCGGTGCTTATCAGTGTCTCAGATCCTGGAAAAACGAACAAATAACCCCCGGTGGTCCCGATACAAGAACCTTATTAGAACAACACACAAACCTGACCACTAACTAGAAAATAACTAAAAAAGAAAAACATTTTCACATCTACGCATAGTCTTCCAGAAGAGTGCAAACGCAAAAATTTGTTAACACACGGAATGTCGCGCGTTTCGTCTGGCACCTGATATTTTTGTAAATATCTCATCAAAAATTCTAAACGCGCCGTGACGTAAAGAAGTGGATTAGTCCAATAGCCTTTTTTATTTTAGCCTGAAGAGACCTCTTCCTGAAATACTTTTTCGAGACGCTTATGGAAATACGGCCATATTAATAATGTATAGACTGAAATAGACACATTGACATGAACCTTGACTACTAAAAATGAGCAACGATTTCCTGAAATATTGGAAGAATATCTCGCGCCAGCTGCGCACCACAAGGAGACGATTTTTCATAAACGGATATTAAAGTGGGTTGGGCCATTTTAAAGCTTCTAAGCGGTCTACTATTCAGGCAATATATTAAAGTTTTAAGATTTACGTCTTCTTCCGTTGTACCTAATTTGCCAACTTAATGTTATCGAACTGTTTTGTATAACAGTAGCTTAACTGTATACATGTAATAAAAATATGTTTAATAAGATTCAAAATGTGGGTTTAATTTCCATAGCACAGTTTTTCTGTATAAAAGAACTTAAATTTGCTCTATGAAATATTCAAACGTTTACAATCATTTCTATCTAGGCCGCTGAGCATTAGATTTATTAAAGTTCTGCTTGATATAAGCCCGTTATAAATCACAGATTTCCAATTTAAGCTGATGTGCACTAAGTGCACCCACATTTGGTTTTTAAATTTATCTTTGTGTAACCTTCACCTCGATTTTTTCACCGAATCGTGAGCAGCGAGATCGCCTGATACGCCATTTTTTAAATCTGAGGGATTTCCGACAGTTCGTGATGGTATTTCTCATTAAGTTTTCTTTACTTTGTTTTACTTTTTCTAGTAGCAGGTTTAATGGCAAATCTAGCTCGAAAGTATGCATAACTTTAGCTATTTGCAGAATGGAATTCAATTATTAGCCCTATCTTATACTGTACTCATTATTTAAGCGTATAAAAGTAATTAAATATTTTAATAGTGTAGTGTACGTGTACATATCTTTTGCTATAAAAATTAGCTGTAATCACAAGACTCTAGAAATATTTGAATATTATAAGCGTGCGTATGTATATGCAGTTGTTGAAGAAGAAAGAGTAAAATTAGAGAATGAAGATGAGATGTAGGATATAGATTGAGGGTCAGAGAAAACAAGGAAAAGAACAAATCAAGCTATTGATAAAAAAATTAAAAGCTACAGCGATTAAATTGGATCCAAGCAGAAAAGGGTGGGTGATGGAAGAAATGGAGATGCAAGGAAACCGTTGCATCAACACAGGAAAATTGGAGATGAAAGAGTTGAAAGTTAGGAATAACGAGAACGTAGAGTATTTAAAGAGATGGAAGAAAATCTAGGAGGAAGGAGAATTTGGTAGAGATTCAACATGCGAAACAAGCAGATGTATTGGATGGGAAAGGCTGATTTTTTTGTTGTTGTTGTTCATTGTCAGTTTTGCCGCTTATTCCTATTACAAATTTGATATTTATTGGAAAAGTTCTAAAAAAACATTTAATGCAAGGTTTGAATATCATCAGTGCTTTTGCAGGATAAGAAATAAAGAAGTACGGAAACATGGAGGGACGGAAAAGAAGCAGAAGAGGTACGTGGAAAATAGAAAAAAATATTTTATAAATGTAGATGGCCAATGCCCAAGTAACACCGGAGTCACAAATAGCTACGGGAAAGAGAAGACGAGGAGAAATATCCAAGAGAATAGCAATAGGATAAAAAGGAAGAAAATAATATAAAACGGGGGAGGGTGAAGGTAAGTTGAAACGAGCACTTAGTTACCGCAAATGACGCCATTTACCATAAAAAATCCATAGAAGGTTTCATTACATTTTAGTTTTACTAGTCGAGTAATTTTGAATGAAAATCTAGCTTGACTGTTTACATACCTGAAGCTATTTTCAGTGTGGAATATTAAATCATAGTTCTAAACATGCTGAATTAACAATTTACATACACCCACAATCATATAAACTAATTAATAATATTGTTCCTATGGCTGTAAATATTATATTGAAATTATATATTACACAAAATTGTAGTTTTAAGGTTTAATAAGAACAAGTTTGGATCTGTATGTATTTATTTTATATTTGTGTGTACGTGTGCGTGTGTGTATTTGATAGAAACAATAAAGAAGCAGCAAATAAATGAAAGTGGGGAAACTGGAATTCGAAAAATATTTAAATACAGTTCTAGCCTGACTCAAAGAGTCTCTATATATAAAATTATCAAGAAAAAAAAAAGAAAAGCACACAATAGAAAAATCGGAAAAGAATTGAAAATAACGAAAACAATTAGGAGACATTGAACAATAAAATTAGAACGAAGAGAAAAGAAGAATCAAAGTGAAAAGTAATTACCACTGCGAATGGTAGAGTAAGACACGAGGTAGAGAAAGGCAAGAAGTAGGGAAAAGCAGAGATAGAGAAAGTCAGAGGTAGAGGAAAGCAGGAGCTAGGGAAAACGGAAGGTATGGAGAGGTAAGACGCAAGATTTTATAGGCGATAGGGGGAGATGAAAGCTAGAGAAAGCTGAAATTTGGAAGAAGTTGAAAGGTAGAGGAAGTTAAATGGTAGATGAAGATTAAAAGCTGATCTTCCTTTCATCTGTTGCTTATTGCTAACCTAATTAGTGGCTAGGATTATAAACATAAACCAATTTTTTTAGTTGCGTGTGATATTAGTTGGAAAGTATTTGCACGGACATTACGACCCTATATAATAATTACTCATAATTTCTTTCAATATTCAAGCTTAAAGGTTATGTCATAACATATTTAGAAAAATAGATATTACAGTGCTATAGAGAAAAGCAGGAGGTATGATAAGACGTAGGATTTGATTGGAGATAGGGGAAGATGAAAGATAATGAAAGTTGAGATGTAGAAAAAGTTAGAAGGTACAGGAAGTTAAATGGTTTATGAAGATCAAAAGCAGAGGAAGATCAAAAATAGAGGAAGATGCGAGGTACAAGAAGATGAGACGTACAAGAAAATGAGAGGTACAAGAAGATTAAAGGTACAAGAAGATGGGAGGTACAAGAAGATGAGAGGTACAAGAAGGTTAAAGGTACAAGCAGATGAGAGGTACAAGAT
This sequence comes from Limonius californicus, assembly GCA_014611495.1. Taxonomy (NCBI): domain Eukaryota; kingdom Metazoa; phylum Arthropoda; class Insecta; order Coleoptera; family Elateridae; genus Limonius; species Limonius californicus. The sequence goes on along the minus strand of JABXWE010006392.1, from coordinate 24,820 downwards.
GATGAGAGGTACAAGAAGATAAGAGGTACAAGAAGATGACAGGTACAAGAAGATGCGAGGTACAAGAAGATGCGAGGTACAAGAAGATGAGAGATACGAGAGAGATGAGAGGTGACACAGAGATGGCGAGAGTGTAAAAAGAATGAAAGTTTACAAGAAGATCGAGAGGTAGCGGGAAGGATGCGAGGTACAAAGAAGATGACAGATACAAAAAGATGAGAGGTACAAGAAGATGCGTGGTATAAAAAGATGAAAGGTACAGGAAAATGAGAGGTACGAGAAGATGAGAGGTATAAGAAGATGAGAAGTACAACAAGATGAGAAGTACAAGAAGATGAGAGGTACAAGAAGATGAGAGGTACAAGAAGATGAGAGGTACAACAAGATGAGAGGTACAAGAAGATGAGAGGTACAAGAAGATGAGAGGTACAAGAAGATGAGAGGTGCAAGAAAATGAGAGGTACAAGAAGATGAGACGTACAAGAAGATGAGAGGTACAACAAGATGAGAAGTACAAGAAGATGAGAGGTACACGAAGATGAGAGGTACAAAAAGATGAGAGGTAGAACAAAATGAGAAGTACAAGAAGATGAGAGGTACAAGAAGATGTGATGTGAGGTATGATAAGAGGTAAGAACAATGAGGCACGAGAAAGACGGGACATGTGAAAAAGTATGAGAATAAGAGAAAACGAGAGGACAAAAAATTTAGAAAAATTATACGGGTGAAATAGAAGTAGTAGACAAACCTGCGATGTAGAGGAAGTTGAGGAATACAGAAAGATAGGTGGTACAATAATTCAAGGGTAAGCGAAAAGTATGCAAATGGAATGATATGTGATATAAAGGTCACTCGGGATAGTCGAAAAAAAAATAGCTATAGGAAACTGGGTGTTACAAAAATGAAAAGGGAAACAATGGAAGGTTTGGTTTTGAATCACCGAATCTGGATTGCACTTTTCCAGGAGCATAAAACATAATGCAACTAGAAGAAAAGTGGTAGACAGACTCAGGTAACGGACCTTAGTGAAGTAAAAGGAACAGCATTTGGAAATCTTTAAATTCCAAATAAAACGATTTAAATTATGTAAATCTTAATTATTTCCTTAATGTTTATGTGTTTTATATTTTTCAATATAAATTTGCTTTTAGTATATTTTTCCGTACGTATAAACTGATACAGAAAAGGGGTGGTGGTTCATAATATTAGTTTATGGTAATTTCTTCTTCTTATAGTACCATACTCAAATTTTGTGTAGGCAACGCGAATACACTGGAAAATGCATGTGCAGTGTACTAGGCAAATGTGTTTTCTGTGGTAGATTCCCATTGCTTTCCACAGAAGGGTGTCTCGTATAGGGGTTGCGTAGTATATGTGTCACAGCGACTAATAGCTTCCATTGGTTAGGTTTCGACCCTTTGCGACAGGAATTGCTATATTAAAAAACTCTAGCGTCACTAAGATTCGAACAAAAACCCCTTTAGGTAGGAGACTGACACTTTTATCACAGCCCCTGGATTCTTTTTAAGGTATTGATTGATTGATTTGAAAGAGCGAGATCCAGGACGCGGTTTTCCAAGCATCTCTAAGCACTGCAGCCATCATTGGCCCATTGTACATCCTACCTAAGAATTTTGCCTATCTGGGGTAATTCCAACTCCAGTAGTGATTTTTAACGTGTCACACATCGTAGTGGCACGGGACCTACGGCTTTACTTTTTATCCGACAGTAGACGCATCTTCTGTTTTTTCCTCGCTCGAAAAATCTCGCCGACCTCAGCCAGGTTCGATCCCGCGTCCCTCGGATCTAAAGGCAAACCCGCTAACCACTAGACCACCGAGGCCGGCTTTTTTAAGGTATATTATTTATTATTTTTTTTATAGAATAACTCTTATTTAGTGAGTTCACCCCTGTTAAAGGTTTATGTGCCTAACCCCCCACTACTAACTCTTATTTTCTGGCGTCTATGGTGAGGTAAGACAAGGTAATGGGCGGGAATGGAGCAAAGAGGGAAAATTCAGAGTATCAGAGATCCTTGTTTTATTCAATAAAAATACGATAGAAACTCACAAGAAAAGCCGCATTTCAGCGGAATTGCATGCAACCTCCTGTACAATATAAGAGAGTACTATTTCCATGAAATAATAATTACAACGATCTTCTTTTCCTCTGTTACCTATTCCTAACCTAATTAGTGGTTGCTGGTACAAATTTAGTAGAGTATTTTGAAGTACAGCGTTTAATCCATCTTCTAAACTAAAAATGTCTTAAGTATTATCAACCATCAAATCAGGATTCCTTCCACATACACATAAATCCCAAAAGCCATATTATTGATGAAACTTCCCTTATGATAATTTCTCAGCTTAAAGGAAACCCCCATATTTCATTTCCTAAATCAATCACGACAGCTTTCGGAGTCAGGTGTGGCTGCTCCACCTTTGATCCTTCAGCGGTTCTACATCACGACGTACACCTGTCAAGAGCTATCAACCGCGCTTAAATTAGTTTTTATCTTCAGGCCGATCACTTTTGAATTTGTTAATCTATGCAGCTTTCCTGATGCGTTGTGACAGGCGCGTCAGTATCTTGTGACCCTTCTATTAATAGAAAATTCACGAAAGAAAATTTGCATAGGACACGCGTCCTAAAGTGACAAAACACGAATTTGTTACTGCCAGAACGCTGTGTTGTTTTAGCTGCTTTGCGCTAATGATTTTGGACGTCAAGGCGTTCGTTGTTGCCTACAAACAAGCTGTTTCAAAGCTGCTTGAAAAATATCATTTGCGATTTAAATTTGAACAAGGTAGCTTTCGGCCAATGTCCTAATTAATAAATATAGGGTGCCTGGTTTGCGACAATATATTAAAAAACTTTCGAAACTTTTAATAGCAATTCGTTTTCCCAATTAGTAAACTGCAACAAAATAATTACTTGAAGAATCTAATAAAAACTTTTTTAATAAAAATTATCAAGATTAAATTAGACATGACAGGCCATCTAGCTAACTTAAATTTATGAAAGCAACGCCATTCGCCTCCTACAAGCTATGACGGATGTTCCCAGATATAATGCCGCCGATGAGAGCCCAAAAGATAATGGGAAGTGCAAATGCTATCAAGATATATGCACATTACATTAATTTCTAGATTCAAGCTTAATCGACCAGAGTCACGAGAACACGCGAGCTACGCCAACAGCTAGAAAATGGGCTAAGCTCCGAGTCCCTCATTAAATGCTAGTTTCGTTTAAAAAACTTACTTAATTTCGTAACAAAGTGGAAGCATATGCATACTGAGAGCTCAAATTGCGGAATTTAAGCACAGAACTTTGGCCATTCTCCACAACGATCCCCGAGGAATTGAGCTCTTTTATTGTTGAATTTCCAGTAAGATGCATACTTGTTCTTAGCCCCGCGAAAACTTTGACTAAAGGTATTGCAATGCGAGCTTAAGTTCGCCCCTTTGTGAAATTTGATTATAAACAGGCTGTAGAGGTGCTGTTTTACATTTTCAAGGGAGGAATATCGCTTTACAGCGGAGTTTTAGCGGAAGCATCATGTAAAATAAAACTAAATGTTCCGCATGACATGTCTCTTGATGTACATAAAAATTTAATATAAATTTTTAATACTAAATTCTTTCTTTATCTACCAATCCTATGTATAGTCGGTTTGTAATTTTAAAATGTACATGCTCTTCTTTATCTACGAACCCTATAGATTGATATTTTGTAATTTTGCAACCTACCTAAAAATATGAAGAAAGATCATACTACCTATCTTACAGTGGCTTGACTTGGCCATGGAACATGCTAAAATCCCGTTAAAAATGTTTGTAAAGTAAAACATTTGTAATCTCTTGCATCTTTTGCAAACTGCTAGAAGTATTTTTATATGGACTGCTACCTGCTTCATCATCAATAATTGGAAGAAGCAATTTTGTATGAACTACTGCCTAATTTAATCATCTACAACTACAAACACCAGTTTTGCTTGCACTGCACTGCTAGCTAACTGAAGTAATTTGGTACTAGCGGCATTTATCCGATTTACATCATCTATAACAGCAAGAAATAGTTTTGTATGAACTGCTACCTAATTAAATCATCTACAACTACAAGAGACGGTTTTGCATGGACTTTTAGACAACTTAATCATCCGCAGTTACAAGAATCCATTTTTCCTAGACTTATACCTAAATGAATCATGAACAACTGCAACAAGCTCTTCTGTATGGATTCCTACCTAATTAAATCATAAGCAATTGTAAGAAACAACTTGGTACAGACTACTAGCTAACTGAAGCTCTCACAACTGCAAAAAGTAATTTTATATGGACTGCTACCTATCTGAATCATCACCAACTGCAAGAAGTACTTTTGCGTGAATTACTACCTGACTGAATTATCTACAACTACAAGAAACAGTTTTGCATGGACTACTAGCTAATTGAATCGCTTACAACTGCAAAAAGTAATTTTGCATGGACTGCTACCTATTTGAATCATCAACAACTGCAAGAAGTACTTTTGCGTGAATTACTACCTGACTGAATTATCTACAACTACAAGAAACAGTTTTGCATGGACTACTAGCTAATCGAATCTCTTACAACTGCAACTAGTTTTTTATAGACTATGTACCAATTAAATCGTTAACAATTACAATATGCAATTCTATATGGACTGTTACCTGAATGAATCCTCTACAACTACAACAAACAGTTTTGCATGAACTGCTAGCTATTAGAATCTCTCACAACTGCAACAAGAAATTTTATATCGATTGCTACCTATTTTAAACTTCAACAAGAAGCGCTTTGGTGTGGATTTTTACCAAATTGAATCATGTACAACTACAACAAACAGCTTTGCATGAACTGCTAGCTAATAGAATCTCTCGCAACTGCAAGAAGGAATTTTATATCGATTGCTACCTATTTTAAACACCAAGAAGAAACACTTTTGTCGGGACTTTTAACAAATTGAATCACCTACAACTACAAGACACAGTTTTGCACGGACTGCTACCTAATTCAATCATTTCCATCTGCAAGAAGTTTTTTTTTATAGGCTATGTACCAATTAAATCGTTAACAATTACAATATGCAATTCCATATGGACTCTTACCTACATGAATCTTCTACAACTACAACAAACAGTTTTGCATGAAATGTTATCTAATAGAATCTCTCAGAACTGCAAGAAGGGATTTTATATCGATTGCTACCTATTTTAAACATCAAGAGGAAACACTTTTGTGTGGACTTTTACCAAATTGAATCACCTACAACTACAAGACACAGTTTTGCACGGACTGCTACCTAATTCAATCATTTCCATCTGCAAGAAGTTTTTTTTATAGGCTATGTACCAATTAAATCGTTAACAATAATTACAATATGCAGTTCCATATGGACTGTTACCTACATGCATCTTCTACAACTACAACAAACAGTTTTGCATGAACTGTTAGCTAATAGAATCTCTCACAACTGCAAGAAGGAATTTTATATCGATTGCTACCTATTTTAAACATCAAGAAGAAACACTTTTGTGTGGACTTTTACCAAATTGAATCACCTACAACTACAAGACACAGTTTTGCACGGACTGCTACCTAATTCAATCATTTCCATCTGCAAGAAGTTCTTTTTATAGGCTATGTACCAATTAAATCGTTAACAATTACAATGTGCAATTCCATATGGACTGTTACCTAAATGAATCTTCTACAACTACAACAAACAGCTAGCTAATAGAATCTCTCACAACTGCGAGAAGGACTTTTATATCGATTACTACCTATTTTAAACATCAACAAGAAGCACTTTTGTGTGGATATTTACCAAATTGAATCATCTACAACTACAAGAAATAGTATTGCATGGACTGCTACCTAATTGAATCTCTCAAAATTGCAAGAAGGAATTTTATATCGATTGCTACCTATTTGAATCATCAGGAAGCACATTTGTGTGGATTTTTACCAAATTGATTAATCTACAATTACAAGAAACTGTTTTGCATGGACTGCTACCTAATTGAATTATTTCCAACTGTAAGAAGTTCTTTTTTATAGACTATGTACTGATTAAATCGTCAGCAATTACAAGATGTAATTCTATATGGCCTGCTACCTAAATGAATCATCTACAAATACAACAAACAGCTTTGCATGACTACCAGCTAATTGAATCACTAACAACTACAAGAAGTAACTTCGCATTGATTCCTACTTACATGAATCATCAACAAGAAGCACTTTTTTGTGGAGTTATACCAAATTGAATCATCTACAACTATAAGAAATAGTTTTGTTTTGATTGTAACCTAATTGAATAATTTCTAACTGCAAACAGTTTTTTTTTATAGATTATGTACCAATTAAATAGTCAACAATTACAAGATGCAATTCTATATGGACTGATACCTAAATGAATCATCTACAACTACAACAAACAGTTTTGTATAGACTGCTACCGAACTGAATTATCAGCAACTGCAAGAAGGGATTGTGTGGACTGCTATCGGATTTAATCGTCTACAGTTACAAGATACAACTTTATATCAACTGCTACCTAACTGAATCATCATTCATCAGCAACTGCAAGAAGCAATATTTTTTATCTTTCATTCTTTGGTAATATAAAGCAGGTACGTTGTAAATTTGTATCACTTTAAAATTGTTATTCTTGAAATAGGGATAGAATCGTTCGTATTATAAAAATAATGCTTTCCAACTACCCGCTTCTACAAATCTCCACGAACTTTATTAGATTCTTGCGATGGAGTGACCTTGCTGTAGAGGTGACTATGAAAGTAACTCTCTTTGAACTACTGTTGGTGAACAAAGAAGCAGACAAATATCAAAAACTATCCTGTTATAAAAACGCGGGAGCAGCTAGAATTAGGTTTCGTTCCAGCTAACTGGAAACAATAAAAGGATTGTTCTTGCAACCCCGAAACGTTCCGCATAAAAATCAAATTAGGTTCACGTTTTGCCTGTATATCTTCAAGATTGGCTATTTAAAAAACATTTGATTTGCAGCGTTATGGAGACGATAAAGGATCCCGATACAAGTTCTGGTTTATTCGAAGCACCAAACTGGAGGGCTTCGTTTTACGATCCCCAGTCGACGCTTCCGAGGGAGTTAATCTTGGCGTTTCAAACCTGCATTGTTTCTCCAGGAGTTATTACTTAGAGTGCTGGTTTGTATTTCATTATTGTTTGCATGAAACCAACAAGGCGCGCGATTTTTCCGCTCGATCAAAATTGGGGAAAAATTGGCCCCGCACAATGATTGTCCTACCGTGAAACAGTGTTTGTTCAACATTTCAGGCTACAATAAGCATTGTATTTATTGTGGAGAAACCCAAGCTTCGACAGCTATTAATATTTGGTGACAGGGAGCGTCGGCACACAAAGCAACAAATAGGGTTGTTTTGAGTCTGTTTAATATATCTCCCCTTTGTTTTCAACCACAGCCTGCACGCCTCGGCGAGAACTTTTCACGGTTTTGTTTGGTTTCAAAGGTGCAAAGTCAGAGCTTTTTCTTAAACCCGGAGCTTTCAGCGGGTAATGAAAAAACCCCTCTTTTGCGTCGCATAGGATTAATGGGGAAGATCTCGCAGTAAAAATTTATAGGCGCCCTTTTCTAAAGTAACATTAAAACCACACGTCACAAAGAATACACAATTCATTTTTAGCTTTGCGGGGGAAATAAATTTTGCATAATTTCGTGCGTAAAATGCGGCCTGAAAAGATTAAATTCATCCATGTGCGACGGCGAAACTTGTTGCTTGGTGAAAAAATTAAAAAGGCGGCACTTCCCATAATTTGTGTTCTTGGAGTATTTGCGTGTTAATATGAGCTAGTCAGAGCGTCATTTGCGGTAATTAAAGATAATTTCCTACTAGAAATGCAGTAAAATTAGCTTAGTGAAGTATAAAATGGAAATTATTATCAAAGAGCACAGTGTTTCATACAAGCGCTTAGCAACTTACATACTAAGTTGATTAAAATTTAAATTAGTTATTAGTTTCCGATAACGAATATTTTAATTTGCATAATTCATTAAAGAGCGCAGTAATTACAAAATTTTCCGTGACTTGTCAACGTATAATGACAAGCTTCTAAACATTAATTTGGAGGCAAGCTCTACATGAATAAAACATTGACGTTTTTATTTTGATTTCTACGAAAGTCATTGAAATTTTCTATACGAAAAATAGGAAAAGTGTTTGATCGATGGGTAACTATTTTTATTTTGCGATATAACCGCGATGTACGTGGATCAACGAATTTTCAAAAGCACATGAGAAACTACGGTTCGTCAAGATCGGCATAATATTCATCAGTTTCTTTAAGTCCTTTATTTGACAAAGAGCTTTTTCTACACAGGAATAACTTCAACAAGCAGTCGCTAAATTGATGTGGTAGCAAACCGCACCTTAATTAAATAATTTTTGCGATGGAAACGACGCTTGTATGGACACACGTGCTGTCTTGGCATTTTTCTTGGTCAAACATGGTCATTTTTAGGAATATTTATGTCTAATTGATTTAAAAGGTTAGCTTATTTTGAAACCGGAGAAAGCTAATTTATGAGCAAATAGTATCCTTCTATCAGCTTAAAATATCGAAACCCCTTTAGCTGACTTTCCAAACATTGTTGTTTTCGGTAGAAGAGAATCCCTACGTTTCCATTGTGTTGATTCTTGTTTTATTTGGAATGTATCTTGGTGGAACTATCTTTCTTGTCCAGTTATAAATGGACGCAGGAACTAGTTATAGTTGTTTTAAAATGTTCTAAAACTTTTCAAAAGCTTGTACTATTATCGATAAGTTGTTAGTAAACAAGGCACGGAGCTTTTAGATACCTAATTCTACCTAAGACATGAAATGCAAGTTCATGTGAGATGAATTACAGTCAAATTTTACGAAAATGTAAAACAGCACACATGCTTGTCCTAAAAAAGCATTCAAACTACTTGCCAGAATGACCTGCTATTTTGTTTTAGAACTACGAATATCACTAATACTTCATTCCGAAAACTTTACAAATTATCCTCTACTAAGATATTAAATTGAGTTGGGTTCAGGTAGACAAAGATCCGATCTTTAACTTGCAGATGATGGCTGTAAATGTATAAACAGAAACAACAACAAGAAGCCTATCAACAATGTTAGTACGGCGAAGAAACATCAATTTTTGTGATTAACAAGAATTGATCGGGATAGGCCAAAAAGAGTTATTAAAATTTTTTCTCTTCTGTTTTTTCATAGATTCGGGGGAATTAACTGTAGGGAAGAGTGGCCTAAAATGATCTCCCTAAGACAAAAATGTTTGTAAAACGTAGAATAAGGTTCATAAAGAATGGAAATATTTGTTATTAAATTCTGCAAGCAGTGTACAACAAGAGTCAGTTTGTAAAACGGAAATTATGTATTTTTTAACATAATACCTAACTGTGCAATAGGATCATTTTACCCTAAGGGGTCGGGCAAAGTGATCACCCAATGTAGGGTAAAATGATCCCGGTGATGATTTATATATAAACCTACTTAAACACCCTCCTACGAACGTTACGAGCAATATTATCATCAGCACAATACTCGTAGGTGTACCTATGGATAGTAGTCACCGTCCTCAAGTTCAACTACTCATCATGTGCCCAGTGCTTGTAATTAACACACTTCGCCCATCATTCTCCCGCAGAAGATTTTAGAAATGTTTCGGAGCAAATAAGGCACTCTACATCCTCTTCCACTTCCGACTCCTCATCTTCGTCTCCCTTCTTTCTTCTGCTGTCTTTACCTTTTGTTAGACTTGGTCTCTTGTTTTTCCCTTTTTGCTTTTCTTTTACAGCTGACTTATTTTTTCATTTTCAAAGCTTTCTTCTTTTCCTGTTCTGCTTGCTTGTGTTGTTCCTCCACCAACTGGTTTTCATAAGGGATGCTTGTCAGAATGGCCGTAACCCGAGATTTTCTTGTCTTTCTTGTACTTTGATGTTCTGACATTTTGGAGAGTGGACGAACATCTTCCGGCGCGTATATAAAAGACGTGGAAACCCCAGAGGTCGAAAGCGTCACAACATTGTCATCTTCGTTCCGTTGTTCACGCTGTTCCTGCTGAATAGCTTGCCTAGGAGAAGTTGAAGGAGCTCTTATGTCATTTTGGTCATGGGCATCATTATTTTGAGGCAAGTCCTGGGTTCGTCTCGCTCAGCTGCGAAATCAATGTCAAAAAACATCTGGGTCATAAGGAGGATTGAGGCTTTCTTAAAACCATTAATGGTATTAATTGGGGTACTGACTTTCATGTATGATTCGTTGTAATTACCCGAGATTCGAAAAACTGTAACATCTCTTCTAGGGTGATTAGTCAACCATTTTTCTAGTGCTTGATCATGGTAATTATTACATATAGCTGAGATCGAGAGGCTATAGTCTATGTATTGTATGGGGAGTTAGAAAAAGGTAGGAAATTGCTTCTGGCGTTTTCAATGACATTCAAGTTCTTATGAGAGAGATGCCTGTCTAGAATTAAGAGGATAGGGTACCCCGCTGTTGGTTTAACATGAGACTGAAAATAATCAAACCAAACTGCAAAAACACCAAGTTGTTCGCTGTTCCTGGTGGAGCTCCATCTTTGAGCTCTTCTTTCATTCTTTTTCGAACACAAATCAGCATAGGTGGCAAATAGGAACCGCCTGCCGACATACAAATTACAGCAGTAGTAGAGGCACCTCGTCCTGCGGAGACCACCGTGCGGATTGTTTCCTAGCTCTTCTGCCCAAAACTTTAGAGTTTTTACCTGGGACGGTACTTACAGATGTTTGATCAACACTGATTGAATTCTGTGCGAATGGCGTTTTATCCAACACTGTCTTAAGCAATGTGAAAAATTTGTAACAACTGGCTTGTTAAAAGCACGAGCACGGGCTGCCGATGTCGGTTCTGGTGACCACAATGAAAGCTCTTGGTGCCTCTTGCGAAAACCCTTTCGCCAGTCTTTACCAGCAAGTTTTGTTTTCTCAGAAAATGGATGCACAATGCCATTTTTTGCTGCAAGCTGATACGCGAGACACCTGACATCTTTAGTGGTAAGACCTACATTCTACTTTCCATGTCGACAATATGAGCTGTAAGCGCTCTTCTTCCTGCTCTGCAGCAAAACCCTGAGTTCGACGTCCAAGTTTCTTGAGGTAGTCGACGGCTAAGTTTATTCTTTGAGGCTTTCGCGGTTTCTCGAACTGTCAATATTACAATTTACTTTCGGCTTAGACCGCGTCGTCATTTGGGAACTACACCAAGCATTATCAGGTAAGCACCGACCTGTAGCTTGTCTGCCTTTACAAGCATTTGCTCTAGAAGTTTGAGCCGTATTTTTTCGTAGGCCCTGCCTGCCTAACGGCTAAGTTGTTTTTCCACAACGTCTCTTTAAACTCATCAACGTTACCCTAAAATCTTTTACCGCGGTATTGTATGGTAACCCAATATTCACGCTTTCTATAGCTTGACGCATCCTATTCTCATCCCATCTCTGTCTGTCAGTCTTTCGATTGTATTTGTTGACCATTCTCTTAGTATGTGACAAAAAGAAATAAATTATAAAAATTGATTTAGGGAGTGGTCCAAAATGATCCCCTAATGTAGGGTAAAATGATCCCGGGATACCCCGCCCCTTAAGGGATCATTTTACCCGAAATTCGGTTCAAGCCATTTTTTCCACATGCCGTCCATGTTTGAATACTTCATAAACACGTCAATTTATATACAAAAGGATGTATTCATGGAAGGTATATTACAATTTAGCATCCCTATTACTTTCCACGCACTTTTACAATAGTTTTAATGCTATTACCTCAGATATATCAACGTATCAAAAACGCTATTTCTAAATTATTTTCTACCAGCGATGTGTTAGCGTCACTTTCAATTGTCACAACTGACAGCGGCAACTTAACTAGTGAAGTGGCGTGCTCAAATCAAAAATGGCAGCATCGGTACTAAAAATTAAAAGGGGTGATGATTTTGTCCGCAGGGATCATTTTAGGCCACTCTCCCCTATAAACGTACATGTAAGAAATTCTACTGGATATGGAAGAAAATTATTATATTGATTTAAATAATAGAGACGTCGAACGTATTGGCTTCTTTTACTAAATTGCACGGTATTATAATGTTACTAAATTGCACGGTATTAATGTAAACAAAGTTGTACTACAAGGATAACGGTGAAGCTTAGGGATCGTCTCACAAGAAAAATCTTTCATATGTGGGATCCGTACACCTGTGCTCACAAAGCCAACCGGCTCAGTAACTAACCCAAAAACAAGAAAGGTACAAGATATGAGGAGCCCCGAAGCTCGCAGCTGAAACCTTATTGAACTTGATTACAAATTCACAATCTACATGAAAGAAATTTTTTCATCAACTAACAAGGAATACGATACAAAAGAAATACACAAAAATGTTTATGAAGACCTTAACAAGCTACGTTTTAAAATTAATGAGGTTCCACAATTACGTTTTTTATTTAGGTCAATTTTCCTGTAAAAGCAATAAGAACTGATTAAGCAGCGAGGTAGTACCTACGGCTGGGTTTATAGAGGTATTTGTTAGAATAGCAGAAAATGTTAACACTTTTTCAGTCGGAATATCTGCAACGACCTATCTGCCAATGAGAGGTGCACAAGTGGTCACTTGGGGATTTCGCGTTGGTACTTCCACATTTTCTACAAATACATCCAATACGGTTATGAGTGTATTTTAAAAATGTACCGAATCCCATCTAAAAAAGTTAACACCTTTGTGGCGGTTGTAATCTGGAAAGCATAGTATTCCGGGCATGGATAAACTAGGCACTTTCGTAGTCCCTTAATATTCTACACGATCTTTATCTGGTTTAACCTTTATTGGGATTTCTGCCATTGTTGTCAGTTCTCTGTTTTTTTAGCCAAATAGATAGAATTATAAGGATAAACCAAGGTAGTACAATTAAAGTTCATTATGAATATAAAAGATTCAAACTTCACTAACATCGATTCAACCTTCTGACTATATTCTAGGTATTAATCAGTGACTTCTTGTAAAAATGATAATATACCATATATTTCACTGATTTTATTCAGCCTACTGTCTGTGTTTATACTACTTTTCCCTTTGTAGTATTATTATTTGTGGTATTGTGTTAAAATTTATTTTAAATTGAATTTGAGAGTTAATTTTTACTCTTAGTAGAAACTGCGCCTTAATTTTAATTTTATTTCAAATTTGTAAACAGATTCTCTTAATAGAGATGTATATTTAATGTTGGAAGTGTTTCAGGCTGATCGTACTTTACGTGAAAATAGTGACCTTGATGAGAGCAAATATAATATTTTTCAACCGATAAAGTATCCACTTTAGTTGTAAACAAAATTTCGAAACTGTACTGCAGCGCCCAATTAAGTTACCCGGTTTAGGGGTGTGAAATGTTCTTGGTCTCTGCAGGTGAAGGAAACAGCATCATTTCTTGCATGGAGGTTCATTTTCATTATGTAACCCTAGCGCAAACATAATCGTGTCGTTTGTTTTAATAGAAAACTCTTGTGTTACTTCATTTCTCTTACACTTCCTCCAACTAACACTACCATTAAGACTAAGAAGGATTAATTTTATTATTGTGAAGCAGCACAAGACGCGTAGTGTTTCGAGCTGATAGAAATTTTAATGTAATTCCGCGAGTATATTTGACTTATACGTATTCATCACACATAAATATGGTGTAAATAGTAATGGGCCAAGTATTGTGCCTTGTGGGACTCTTGCTGGGCAATAGGCAACCAGGATTGAATGACAGAAGGTCTGATATATTATTAACTTCCCAGTACGTAAATTTAAATTTTCACAGAGGGAGACATAAAAATTACTTAAAATTGCTTTTAGATATTTATAACCTATGGGGTGAATGAGTTTTAAAAATCACACAGAGTTAAGACTATAAAGTATAATGTTATCAGTTATTGCTGTATCTTCTTCCGTTTCTTCATTAGTTCTGGCTGATACTTTGTTAATTATCAGTTGTTAGCACGTTCTTATCGCTCTTAGTTAGTTCGTCGCAAGTGGAAGAGAAGTTGCACTACCCGATTTACGATTGCAATCAACATGCTCTTCGAAGCAAGGCTGGTTGCATATACGCCACTATATTAGTAATACATCCTAGTATTTTACTGACCAAAATGGGTAGTTCTTCATTAGAAGGACTATGGAATCGACTATAGCAGTTCTCCGCTATTCAATTTGTTATAATATCATGACAAACATTTCAGTTCTAAAGTTGATTTTAATTAACCGCAACGTTCGAAAAATGTTGATATGTACTGATAGATCGAATACCCAACTGTAGATTATCTGTCAGTCAAGGAAGTCTATCATCATGGATATTTTAATTGAAACAAAAATCTTATAAATTCTGGCGTTATTTACTTTATCATTACAATTAAGAAATGTAAATACTTCTACCTTATCGTTGAAGTAATTATTGGAATCGACATCCTGAAGGGTAGCAACTGTTGGTAATAAATGTTCTACTTTGATTTGTAAATAAATTTAAAAAGATGTAAACGATGCTCCAAAGTTTTTAATTATGTTAGAATTTGTGGCAGTACATGGATCGACCAGTTTTACAACAACCGATTGTATTACTAATGGTTTTCGTTATGAGACGTCTTTAAAAAAACTGTGGAAGATGATTATCAAAGCATCTAAATACATGATATCCTTGTCGAATGGTAGCAATCTTCTTACTAAAATTCGATATTTGCCTTTACATGAATAATATATCAAGGCTATTGCAACGTTTGCTTATCTTATATTAAATCCGAACTGTAAGCAAGATCAGCAAGTATTGCAGGTACAACATTCCATTTAAGAAACTTACACTAAAGTTATATTTATTTCAATCTCTTAAGAAATGAAAGTTATTGCATTACCTTTTTATATGCATTTTGGGTTGCCTATTTTTCAGATGGTGGACACGTACTCTTTCGTGAATTGCCCGGTGTAGGTTGTAAACCTTCATTCGGGCCACCCTTGGTACCTCGAATATCTATCAACTAAATTAGTGAGAAGGCATGCATGTGAAAACTAGTTTAAACTCTTACAAAAACCATAGTTTAATAGATTTAATAAAAACTTACATTTTGTAGATTTATTCGCCAATGCTACTGGTACTGCGAAAGTATTAATTCATTGAGAAGATGAAATTCAAGTTCTTAACGAAAATATCAGTTTTGGATCTCTACAAGCGTGGGTTTTAAAACATACCCGTCTATAGATATGTGTGTGTCTGTATGTGGTCGCCGATTTCCTAATCGGTTCGTTCCGAAAGCAAACGGTATAAAATCACTCGTATCTGTTTTGTACGAACATCAAGCAGTTACCAAGTTGGCTATCTGTCATTGTAATGAAATGAAGCTCTGTATGTTAATATTATTTTAATTTTAGTAGTTACGCCAGCTTTGCGGGACTGGCGAATGCTGACCAACGGGGGGCCATTCGTACCATTTCCCAGAAACCGCAACATTGAAGGAGGGGCGAAAGAATGAAGTGGATATGGAAATAAGAGAAGAAGAGGAGATGAGAGAGGAAAAGGGGAAAAGGGGAAATGGGGGAAGAGAAAAACAGGGAAGAGAACAAAAAGAAGAGGGAAAGGGAAGAGAAACGGGGAAAAAGGCGAGGAAATAAAAAGAAATAGCAAAGTGGTTGAAGGAGGGAAACAGGAACAACCGCATGGGAGTAACTGCAGATGACGAAAGGGGGAGAGGGGTAGAGTAATAGCGATATAAGGAAATGGGGCGAAGAATTAAGGAAGAAGGTAACAGCGAGAAAGAAATGAGGAAAGAAAAAAATAGTTTGGAGATATGAAAGTGGAACGATAGAAAACTCGTGTGAAAAGGGGAAGGGAGGAGCAGTTGTAATTTATAAAAGCGAGTGCCGGTAGATACAAAAGGTGCAAACATTTTTCTGTACTTTGATTAGAGTAGGTTACTTTGGGGTATTGGTGGTCTTACAACAGCCTTCCGACGACTCGACGGACAGGAATCGGTGACGCGCTAGTGCGCATTTCCTCCCATGTCGAAGCACTGCACTATGCTCTGCGCTTTGAAAGTATTTGTATGAAACGGCAAAACGCGCAAATGATACTGAACAGCGAAAAATAGTGCGCTTTGTATTAGTGACTTTAAGAATTCACCAACGGCCAGTTAATAAGATATTGTCGTCGGGGTTGTTTCGTACAAATTGTAAAATATCCACCTATATTTCTCATAAATAAAATTAACCGGCCGGTTTTAGCACCGACTCGACAACAGCCGCGACAACGATAAGTGTATACCTTTGAAAATTTGAGTTTTGAGTTATTGACAGTGGCGTTCGTAAATGGCAGCCCGGATTGAGTCGGTTCCACAATATCTCATACCACCTTGAGATACCAGCATACCTGCAAAAACCCCATTGCAATAGCAACCGATTGGCAAGGAACCGATCCCGACCCTGCAAAAATATGTTTTTTTTTCTAGTCTATCTGAAAGGTTTCGGGTAGGATTGTCACACACATAACGTCACAGCACTCAGAACGTTTCACGCAACAGCAAATCCCCGTCCTCGGACGTCGTTTGATTACGGAGTTAAGGCGCTCGGTTCGGTTCAATCGGATCTACTGTACGGATAGTAGAAGCGACGTTCTTTCCGACGGTGCAGAAGCCATCGCACTAGCTCTTCAAAAATACTAAACGCAGACAATTTTCAATTGTATCGAAAATACGGGCAAAACCTCGCCCAGCAGCGGAAGGTCGCGGACAACGAAAAAATCGAAATTTTTCTTTTTTGACGGCGGCGTTCGAACACGGACGCATAGATTCGTTTGGCGCCATGGCACGTAGTGCCTCCACCTCCCTGCGAGCCACGTACAAAGGCGGATCGACCTCGTTGCCATAAACACCGTCCGCAAGGATAGCGCAACCCTGCAGCCTAAATGGTAGATTGTGGTTATGTCGTACGAAACTGATTTCCGCATTGAAGTGGGGTCGATAGGTTTCAGGCCAAAGGTCGAACCGCTTTATGGAACTCGATAGGTTGTACCTGGCGTCCTCAACCTCATCTCGCTAGCTGGCGTGGTTCCGGAGTTACAGCTATTTATAGAAAATCGTTTCAATGCCTCTGGCGGCAGACTACTTAACCCAGTCTGAACGATTCCACACTACCGAGTAGTATAAATTACGTTTTTCGTTGATATATTGTCTTTTTTTTTAATCTTCCACAGTAAAACAAATGTCTTGTGCCAAAAAAGGTATAACTACATCAAAATTCAACAGTTAACTTGCTGCTTAATATTTCTGTTCCATAATTCAAAAAATACGAGTATGATACTTTTTTATCAACAACTTACATAATTTTAAAATGTGCTAATTCCACTTCTGATTTTCAGAAACCAATTAACTTTGGAACTGCATTACTTCATATTGGATTTAATGCACTTATATCCTTCTTGCACTAATCTCTTCGTAATACATTCAAAATTAGCAGCAAACGTTTTAAGTTTACTGGTAAACCCAGCCTCCAATTTTGATGCAATTTAATAGTATGTAAATGTTTTGTTTCTGTTTCATTTGTTTCCAAAGTAAACTTATTGTGCATTTGTTTTCATGCTTACTCGATTTAAGATTGAACTACTTAATATTGTTACTATTTTTTATTTATATATAAGTCATGATACACCGTTGAAAAGACTAAAAAAATGCTACATAACTATGTAAAACCCAATATGGGGTCCGTTTAATATTAGAAAGTTGCTACCAGTATTCCGGAAACCGCCATCTTGGATTTTATTTGTAACATCTTTTGTAAGTGTACCTAATAAAATCGAACAACTTTATATTAAACATTTTGTACCTGTTACCTGTTTGTGAACCCATACAAACTAACGTTTCGCAAGACATTGCAGCTTGCATCTTCGGAGTGGCAAACAAAATACATTAAGATCAAATCCTTGCCCGCCCTAAGGTTTAAATAATCTAAACACACGGTCCTGTTTAGGCAGGCGGGGCCTACGAACAAATATTGCTCAAACTTCTAGATCAAATGCTTGTGCAGGCAGACAACCTACAGGTTGTAATATTGACAATCCTAGAAACCGCGAAAGCGTCAAAGAATATATGGTTATCATTTTAGAAACTTCTAGAAACCAACTGTGCTGACGATTTCTATAATTGGTAATGATTTTAATATTATATTTTAAAATCCTTTCCCAGAGATTTTCTTGTGCTCAAAATCTAATTCCCATACCTTTTGAATTTCCAACAGAATACAATCCCCTGTTAATATATGCGGCCGCAAACATAAACATAGACGCGGCGTGGGCGAGCGAATATGAATTTTAAACGTGGGAATAACGAGTAAATCCCCTGTAGAAACCCTATCCTAGCGTAGCTAGAACCTGCTAGGCGTATTATTGCCTGTATTTACGCGAATAATTCGATTAGAACATGGGTATGTGTGAGCCTATAAATAGTGTTCAATTACTAGGGCTTCGAATTCGTCGTTCTTAGACAATTAAATTGATTACATTTTCCTTTCACACTGCTAATTCTCTTTAACTGGGTAGACACGCGAGGCTCAGCGCGCTCACACATCGTTCAAATTCAAAAGTAATGTTAATAAAGCACGTAGAAATTAATTAAATCTGTAATACAAAGCCGAACACAATGTTCTCGGATGGAAACAATCAATATTCCACGGCTTGTCCAGCTCTGTATTCCCGGAAAAAATTGGGTCATAGTGGCAAAAAGAGTCCATTCCAGCCACGCCATCATGCTTTTTGTTATAACAAATAAACTACATTACGAAAACAGAAAGTGTAATAGACAAGAATAGACGAGGAAGTCGATCCAGAAAAGAGCATCATTCCGAAAAATTTATAAATTAATACATGATATGGCTCAGGTGTGCCGCCACCACCATCGAGCACTATTGTCATTCATTTAAAAAAGGGTAGGATTAGACTTTTGATAATGGATGGATGTAGCAAATAAAATGCATACATTTACTTAGGCCGCCAGTTTATAACATTTATTACAATTATTTAATAGTTATCAAAGTAAAGTTCAGTTAGAACAGTTACTTTTTGGAATAGAACACAAATACACACTTCTGCATTCATAGTTTAGCATCGGCAGGTACACTAATTTAATATTTTGTACTTACTAACATTCTGTGTTTCAGTTGCTTTATATATTTGGCCGGAATCTTTACAATTTCTGTCACAATGTAACTATATTGACCTATACTGGCTTCCATAATGGGTTTCTAACTATCACTATATTGGAGTTTTTGTTCTGTATCTTAAAGAACAACAATGCAATGTATAATCTAAATACAAGAATACCTAAAACGACGGCCAGATACATTAAAAATGCAACAATAAAAGTATGTTTTCAAAAGACAGCACATAAAGAGCAAATGTTTGCAGAGAGTGACATAGATTAAAAAGTTGGGTTTAGAAGTCAGTTGTAATAGGTTATTCCACAAGTGGATATCTTATTTGAGATTATAAATGGTTTATATAATTCCAAATAGTATGCATTGGATGCATGTTTTCTTGTAATACCAAGGCTGTGGTATGTGTACTGTGCATAATTCTAAATGTATATGGTTGTGGTTCTTAGAACAACAAGTTATTTAAAATGGATGTTTTAAAACGGATTGCGGAGTATGCTTGTTTCGTGGTTCTAGGTCATTTGCTCGCCACCACTAGCTCGTAGCCGTTTGCTCGCCATCGATTGCTCGATTGCTAATTGCTCGCTGGGAAAGATACTCGCCAAGACATTTGCCCGCCATTCGTTTGCTTGAGAGCCAACTTACTCGCAGTGCTAAGTATAACTACACCAATAGAGAAACACTAGTTTATATTTTGTTAGACACTTTCGTATGGTGTGTTGTGTTTAGTACATCTGCTGCAGTCATAATTAACACCTTTACTTTTAATTTTCAATACCACAGGTTAGTGAGGGTATTATCACATATTAAATATTTTTGATATTTTAAGGAAAGATTCGTTTATGGTAGTGGTCTGAGTGGACAACTGTTTATTATAATTTTGAACCGTATCTATACCAATCAAACAATTTTAATGATGTTTTGGGAAGATATGAATTAAAAATAATTTATAAATATGTACAACATAGAAATCAGATACACTTATAATATATATTTTTAAAAACCAATAAAAATATTATCCTGTGCGAATTCAAACGCAAGACCAGGTTTGAAGAAGATTTCTTAAACTCCTTAGACTTACAGGAATGTAAGATTTTGAAAATTACCAAAAGCATATTCTAAATGCTAGCAGTAATATGTTATTTTAAGAATAAATAGCTTGTCGAGCATCTTTCCGGTGAGCAATCGGCGTGGCGAGCAAAGAGGCCCGCGAGCAAATGGTAGCGAGCAAACAGTGGCGAGTAAACAGTGGCGAGCAAACAGTGGCGAGCAAATGATGGTGAGCAAAAGGTGGCGCGCAAACGGTGGCGAGCAAGTGGGCGGACACCATGTTTCTTGATGGAAAGACATTCGACACAATACAACACTCGAAAAGTATCGATAGAATCCAACTCGGTTATAGCGAAACCTTTGCGTCTACAATTATTTGCTTAATATATTCGCTACACGCAATATCCTGGAAAATTATTCGCACTGAGAAAATATTCAATACTAATATATTTAGAACTAGTAAAATTATATGTTAATATTTAAATAATTATAGATTTCAGCTTATTTTTTTAACTAGATTACCTATCAATACTTATTTCTATGCTTTAAGCCTTACATTGCTAGGATTAAGTTTAAAACGTTTTTTTAAACTAAATATTTCGCCACAAAAAAATTTTAATTCAGAGCTTTATTTCAGAAACCTTCATAAATTTAGGGATTATTAAAAGTGTAGTAGCAAAACATTTTGTGGCTGGTCATGAAGCATATCCAAACATTTACATCAGAAACGCTCGTTATATGCGGGATTGTTGTAACCGAGCTCGCATTAAGTGAGCTTGATTGTACTTACAAATATTCACTTACATACCGAAGCTGTCTACATTCTCTAGAACCTTTATTGGGAACATGCAGCTAATGTTCATGTACAGAATAATACAACTGAAGATGTTAAAATGAGTCCTGTCTCCACTGCTTTCAGAAATGTATTTAATGAAGTCGTATGGAGTAGACCCTAGGAGATTATCATCAATATATGTATAATTCGTATGGTCGGGGTACAGCTTGGTGTTAGAGGTTTCAGGTTACCCTAGCGCAAATGACCTGATCAATTGTTTATACTACGTAGTAATAGTCGGGACCGACAGCTTTAACGTGCCCTCCAAAGCACGGCGGTCGCTATTGCTGTATCTCTAAACGGGCCACCCATTGTAGTAATGACCTGTACCTGCGTTGCTTAACATAGATAACTGTTTAAGCGGCGTCAGAAGCGCCTGATTATGCGATAACTGTAATTAATATGAGATATGGTGATGATACAGTTCTCTTGATAGCTTTGATGACACACAAAGCGCACTGGATTGTGTAAATGTGACACGTAATAACAATGTCCTTAAACTCAATCAAGAAAAAGAACCTAATATATGGTAATCAGTCCAAGAATGATTATCAGCACTTCGTTTAATACCTATATATGGAGCATAATCACAAGTGGTTAATAAGTATAAGTACTTGGGGTGGGAGCCTACGCTAAGGAACAGCGGGAAAATAGTATGGAAAAGTGCCATAAACGTTTCTTCAAAATGAAAACAATGGGATGAGTATGAGGATAACGCGTTGCACACCTTTGCAATTTTCATGTTCGAACGGAATCATAGGCACTTAAACAGGCAATGTGCAATAAGTTAGTAGTGTTCAAAATGTGTCTACACAGAGAAATTATGAAGATACCATACACTGACCTATGCAGATGTCCTTCGAAAAATTGAAGAAACAGGAAAATATTACATAATATCAAGACTAAGCAGACATAGAATTTCGGGAACATAATGCGCAAAGAAAAGTCTAAATTACTACTATTAATAGCACAAGAAAATATCAAGGAAGACGAAGACCTACTTCATGACTTAAGAATCCCCGCCTATGGCACAAGAAAGGTATAAAACTTTTGTTAGCAACTGCGGTTTCTAAATTTGAAATAGCACCAATAATAGGCAACTTCAAATAGAAGTGAAACGCCAAACAAAGGTAGAATATTGTTATCTTTTAGATATAAAGCAATAACTCCAATGTATTACTACCCATACCACCTTAAGACAGCCCTTGCAACTTTATTGCTTAAATATTTCGAAACAACTTGTATACCATCCGTCAAGATGTGTCAAGCAATTTAAATGTGGACAATTATCAGCACGATAGGCGTTAATAAATTTACAGGATAAATTGAAGCAACTGAACTATATTTTGATAACTATTATGTAATTATAGTAAATGTTATAAGTTGCATGTCTTAAGTAAAGGCAAGTGCTTTATTTACCACAATTAATGTTTGTATACAATTTTGTTGGTCATACTGTAGTATTAGCAGTAGTCCAAACAAATCCTATTTACTGTACCACATATATTCAGACAAATTACGATCATAAATCCCAGAATGATAATTTATGAACTATCTTATGCCTTAAAACAAAAAATCGCCTCCTAATCCTCAGGGCATGACAGAGTGTATTTTTCTCCTGAAAGGTGAGATCCTTACAGAACTCTAAATGGCGCCCGCTTTGTAGTACATAATCCCCCAAGTCTTGAATCGTTTGATAAATGACATTTTAATGACCCTTCTAGATTTGGCTGTCAAGTTATTAAAGCCCATTTTTACATATGTCCGAATGATCCGACAAAAAGCCAGCGCCTGATCGATTATTTCCTGTAATCCCTATTCTCGCATTTTTCACCTGAAGATTATCCGCGTCGCTCAACGTTTACATTCCCGAAACATGTTGCGGGTGATGTCAGCCCGAATGGGGTCCATCAGTGGAACAAATCTGTTCTCATTAACATGTGAATACGGAGAATCGATTTCGCGAAGCTCATCCGTCCTTATTCGAACACAAAGACGTATTTGCGTTCACGGTTGTCCTGTATATGTATCTGGAATCGCACGGTATTGCTCAAACGTCTCCCTATGGATGCCCTGGTGATTTATTTGTCCTGTAATTTGTACTAGGGAGAGGTCCTCGCCTCTTGATTTTAATTAGAAGTCCTTTCTCAAAATTCCTAAGCATTTGCGGGTCGGCGGTCTTACCGGGTTTAACTATGCGACGGAACAATTGTATACCTATACATCATGTACTTGAAGTACACTAGATCACCAAAAACTACAAAACGGTATAATAAAAAAGAAAGGAACGAGAACAAAGGTAGCTTTAGATGTATGTAGATAGAAACAGACATGAAGATAAAGATATGTAAAAATTACAGAACAGTTATGCAGTGTTAGAGATATTGATTAGTAAGGTATATAGTGAGTGCGAGATGTGCATATACGAAAGCTAAATAAGATAAGTTAGACAAAGAAAACTATATGGAGACGTAGAACTAGACAAAGGAAAGTAGGAAATAAATAAATAAAGTAAGAATAATAGCGAACCACAGAGGACAATCAAAGAAGTAAATCAAAACAACAGAAGAGAAAAATCCAACTTCAAAAGATATAGGAAACGAGACATAACTAGAGCTACAGGGATCCTCAGTAAAAAGATTGCTAAAGACAGGGGGAGGAGGAATGGAATGAGAAAGAAATATAAATAACGTAACGAAAATTCATAGCAGGACTGGGTATATAAGAGTACATAGCAGTAATTAGTAAAGGAAGGAGAACACCTAATTACAGACAAAAATAAAGTTATGTAAACCATGAAATTAATTAAAGTTTAAACAGCTGACAATAAAACGGAATACAAAGGTTGAATTGGAGAAAAGCAGAAGAATGAAATACGTATTTTCATGGATAACGTATGTTTTACTGACCTTTTCAAAATTGTCAGTTTGCAATTATATGGGCAAATAAATCAATAGAGGGACCACAAAAAAAATAGAAATGTATAGAGATTAAATAAGTGGAAATCAAAAGCAAAAGACAGAGAAGAGTTGAGGGAGAAGTAGTTTGAAGAAAAAAAACTCGACAATTACAAAGATAATAGATAGAGGAGATAAATGAAGAGAAGGAAATAAAGAACAATTAATGAAAAAGGTGGCAGTCTAATGGATGTACATAAAAAGATACACAGCAAAAATACAGAGAGAAATATTGACATATTCTCACTAGATCCAACAGCGAACGACTTTCAAAAATTATACCTGAATGTATTTTTCTATTTAACTGTGTTCAAGATAAGGGAGATGAATTAACAGTAAACAACAGGCAACCACTAAAGATAAGAATAAAACAACAGGAATAAAACAACAGGAATAAAACAAAATGGATACACATGAGCTAAAGTAAAAAAATCGAACAACCTAACACGTAAGGAGAACAGCCAAACAGTTAAAGAAGAAGAAAGTAGAAGACAAATAAATTCATAGTTAAAGCAAAAGAAAGAGTAAAAGTTGTAATAAACGGAAATTACGAGATAACGAAGCGAAACACGTGAGTGAAAGGGCAAAGAGAGAGAAATAGAAAAATAGAAAGACAGAGAGAACAACATAATACAGAAGGAGAACAGCCAAACAGTCAAAGAAGAAGAAAGTAGAAGACAAATAAATTGATAGTTAAAACAAAGCAAATAGT